>CAMPDV010001126.1:0-143059 GCA_946699065.1 Loxodes magnus
GCTGAACTTCAAGAGAACTTCAAATATTTTCTGAATTTTTGACTAATAGTCTTTAACTCCTAGTAGCTAAGACTTTATTTTAGCAGTATTCATTTAAAAATCTCTAAAGTAGTCTTTTCTAAATTTTTTAATCCTTCAATTGTTTTACATCCTTAATTAAATTTATACTTATTACCTTTCTTCTATCTTAACAGAATATTCTTATAAATAATAAATAAATTTGATTATAGAGCGCGTAGCACTCTCGTTGGTGCGCAGCTCTTTAAAAAAAATGTTTCATACTGACAAGAATGTTTGTTACTGATAAAATTATCAGATACTGATAAAGCTTGTTCAATACTGGTATAATTATTCAATACTGATAAAAATGTTCAATACTGATATAATTTTAGAATACTCGTAATCTTTAATACTTGCTGGAGGTCCAAGGACATGGCAGGATTTGTGTCTCATTGCATCACCAAAGTAGAGGACGACATGTGTCGATTATGGGTACTTAACTTCCCCAACCTCTGATGAAGATGACCTTGTTGTTCACCTTCGAACAACTATGGCGGTTTTAAAGAAAAATATATAGTAAACAGAGCACTTGTTTAGATTTTCTAGCAAGATATACTAGAAACCAAACACTTTTCTCTTAGGGAAATTTTTCAGTTATTTATTTCCTTTTTTTGAGTAAAACTTCAGATATCTTTTTATATATAAACTCCTTAACTGATTAAATTATTTAGTGTCTAATCAGTTGTTATCAACAATTTTTTTACTAATATTTATTAAGGATTAGTAAACAAAACTTCTTAAGATCAACTTTCATAAACTTAACGTATGTTTAAGCTTGAATGCTAAAAGCTCAAATTAATTTACTTTAATCTTGGATGTTTAATTAAAGCTACTGGCTATTCAATATTTATTCAAGGAAAGCTTCTTTCTTATGCTAAAAATTAATCCAGACGCTTCTAAAATTTATTAAAGAAACTACAGGGCGCTCTACTCTTTATATATTTAGGAATTATTTTCAATCTGCAAATGTTCTAAAGCAATCATGCTAACTATTTCAATCTATCAACCCTTATTCTAGCCCTCCGACTCCATAAATCTGCTTTTTTAATTCTTCAGAATTGACTAAGAAACTTATAATTTTCCCTTATACCTTTAATTTTTCCTGCAAAGCGTTACTATCTCAATTACTTTACTAAGCTTTCTCTACTTTATTATTAGAGTAGAACTTTATATATTATCTTAAAAATCCATAATTACTAGTGAGGAATTAAGAATACTTTAATTCAAGCTTGTTAAAAAGAAAGAGTTTATTTTCTAGTGTCTCTTTAAAGATACTTAAATTTTGCTGCCAAGTCATTTATTATATAATATATTTTAAATAGGGAAGAATAATCCTCTAACTTAGATCAACTTAACTAAAGTGCCAGGAAGTCTTCAGGAGCAACAAAATGAACAAGTATCTTGGTAGGAGTCAAGCAGGAAAGAACTGAAGGCATTGAGTAATGGTTGATGAAAGATATAAGACAATTAGGACTCTTGGGGCATCACTCAGACCATGCTCTTATAGAAGAAAGATTTTCCAAAGGAGTAAAGCACTAGAGGAAACTTCCAAGGAGAAATTTTATTAACATTAAATAAAAACAAATTAAAGAGCCATTCACCATTGAGAATGGTACGCGCTATATACTCGAGTTTATTTATTTATCTCTTAGAATTTTTTTAAGCTCTTAATGGCTTTCTAGATTGAATAGCTGCCATTTTTTCAGCTTGTTTCCGAATAAAGCCTTTTGAACTTTTAAGATCTAAAAGCTTGGCAAATTCTATAATAAATAGATATTTTTCTAGGATTTAAATAAATAATACTTACAATATTCTTTTTTTAACTATAAGATATACTTAAAATCTACTTCTTTAAGAACAAAATTTGAATCGGTTTAATTAAGTATTTGCAAGTAACTTAATGCTTCTCGAAATTTAGATTTCTAAGGATATTAAAATTCTTCTTAAAGTTTCATTGTTTACTGGGATGAATTAATCTTCAAGTCAATGATCTAATTCTACTCTGATTAGAATCTTAAAGTCTTATCCCCTTTTGTCTTTACTTAATTTTTGATAGAAAGATAGTACCAGAATCTGATTCTTTCACAAATATTTAATACTATAAATATTATGGTTTTAAGGAGATAAAAGGTAATCTTATCTTTGATTAATCAGGAGTAGATCTGCCTAAAACATGTGTTGATTTCCTAAAATTACATTAGGTATAGGTTTATTTTCTTAGATTAAAGCTTGGTAGTATTTTTGAATAGTAAAGCATCAGATGTGGTATAGAATAAGAATCTTCTATCAATTTAGTTATTTAAATAGAAAGACTAATCTTTCATCTCTTCTTTATTTACTAAATACTTGCTAGTCTCTACCCTTGCTATAAACTAGTGCTTATTTAGTTGTAGTTTGAATATTATCCATTTTATTTAGCTTCCAAATTTAAAAATGATCTGAAACTAAAAAAGTTATAAAGGTAGATTACATCTTAATTAAAAGAGTGATAGTAAAGTTAAAGTTAAAAGGTAATTAAAGTGATTTAATTATACTACTTATTTAATATAAACGATATTTAAAACTAAAGGGAAACTTTAGCTTTATAGAGATAATAACCAACACTCTCATTCTAATTTTACTGTTAGTAGCATCAATAGTCTATATAATAGTATTAGCTTGCTATAAAAAGGAGAAATTTATCTAATAAGATATATTAGTTTAATTATAACTATTCTAATACCTTTATAACTTTAAAACTAAGAGAGATTTAATTAATAGCAAGCTAAAAGGGATAAAGCTTTAATACTTTAATTATAAATTCAAATAGATTAACTTAATTATATGCAGATGCTTAACTTTCAAAACCTTCAGGATAACTTCTTGTTTAAAGGCATTATGCTCCTAATGCCAAATGTGTTTCTTAAAGCTAAACTTAGTATGTAAGCTAAATTAATATAGCTTCTTAATTAGACAGCGCTTATCAGACTTACTAAGCAGTATATTATTGGAACTATAAACATTGTTAGATCTTCTAAGAATAAGGAGTAGCTTTATAAGCAGAGGAGAAGTTAAATATATATCAGCTTTTTCTAACTGGGATTTGAAAATGATGTATAATGATGTGAAATTAAGGAAGCAAACATGTTATTTAATTTAACTAATGTGAGCATTTTAATCAAATAGTAGAGCAAATAATTTCCTTTCTTATTAAGAGTCTTTTGATTTAAAACTCAAATAAGCTATAATTAATAAAGGCATAGCAAAGTTATTATAATAGGATATTAGTTCTTTGATATAGCTTTCTATATAATCTTTATCCTTTTATTTAAAAGTAAAATATATTAAACTATTAAAATTGTAAAAGCTTATTTATATTAGACTATTTAAAGTCAATTTACAGTTAGAGTTAAGACAAAAATTTTAAATAAATGCTTTAGAAATAAGGTAATTATAAGTATACTTAATAAATAATTTAAGTATTTAATTGTATTTAAATTAAGTCAGGAAAATCATTTAGATTAGTTATTTTAATTAAATTATTAATAAAGTAAGTTATAAAATTAAAATGGAGAACAAAGAAATACAATTTACTAAAACTATTTTTTTAAGAAAACTCTTAAGACAACGAAATCATTCCCTTGGAAGAATATCGTTTCTTGTTTTTAAATATGAAATACTGCCTAACTTATGTTTCTAAAATCTTGTAAAAAGGATCAACTATGACTAGTCTCAAGGTAATTATTCTTTGATAATTTTAGATTAAGTTTTGAAAGGACATACTAGTTTTATTTTCTGGGTAGCAATAACTAGTGACTAGAAATGAATTGTATCGGGAAGTTACGATTCGACGATCAAGATCTGGGATTTCCAGACTGGTACCCTCCTAAGAACTTTGACTGGACTCTCCTATCATGTTAGCTCTGTAGTCATAACAAGTAACTAGTAATGAATTGTATCGGGAAGTTACGATACAACGATCAAGATCTGGGATTTCCAGACTGGTACCCTCCTAAGAACTTTGAAGGGGCATATTCATTACGTTTGATCGTTAGCAATAACAAATGACTAGAAATGAATTGTATCAGGAAGTTTCGATAATACTATAAAGATCTGGGATTTCCAGACTGGTAATCTCCTAAAAACTTTGACTGGGCATTCAAATACAGTTTGATCGGTAGTATTATCAAGTGACCAGAAATGAATTGTATCGGGAAGTAACGATACAACGATAAAGATCTGGTCTTTCTCAACTGGTTAGCTTATTCGAACTCTTTCTGGGCATTCAAACTTAGTTATTTCGGTAATTTTGTCTTTGGATAATAAGTATATAATATCAGGTTCTGCAGATAATTCAATTAAGATATGGGATTTCTCTACTGGTTAGTTAGTTCGTACTCTCCAAGGTCATGCAAAGTCTGTACGTAGTATTCAGCTCAGTACTGATTCAAGTGTTATATTTTCTGGTTCTGATGACAGTACAATCAAGATATGGAACTTTAATACGGGTGAGTGTATTAAAACTCTTTAAGGACGTACAAATAGAATATGGTCTTTAACATTGAGTAGTGACAATAGATGGCTAGTATTAGGAGCGGATGAAAATACTATTAGGAAGTGGAGAATTGCAAAATGAGAGTGAGGAATGAACTTATATAAGACTAATTAAAAATGACAATTTAGTAAATTTAGTTTATATTATTACAGTTTTTAATAAAGCTTTAAAGTCTTTTAGTATTTTATGCTTAAACTTCTTAGTTATTTGAGAAGCTCTTTATGATGCTTATTATTTTATATTTAGGGTATTAAGTAAAAATAATAAGAACAAACGTAAAATTAATTTAATTTAAATAAAAATTAAACTTATGCTTTATTCAATAAAATCAATAATTAATAAAGAAGGATTAACTGAAATTCACGTTTATTAGTAAATAATTCAAATTAATCATAACTAGAGTTTACAAATGAAAATTTTAAATTAATACATGTAATTTCCTTAACTATTAATAAATAAAAGGAGATTATTATTTATCTAGGTATTAACGACTAAAAATACTTTACTAGAAGGTTTTATACTCTTGACTATGCTTGTCCTATTAATTTGCAGTTTCTTTGAAATAAATTAAAAAAGAGTCCCTATTTAAATCTAGTGAATTCTATATCTCATCCGTCTTCCATTACCATTTATTTATTGTTTTACCTTCTTTAGAATAAGTGAATGAATTGAAATTTAAGTTATTAAAGATACTACATTTATTATATTTTGTAAAGTAAAAAAATTGTTTCTATTATATAATAGTAAAAGTGATATTTTACTTTTCTCTAATTTCATCGTATTTTACAATTTTTTTTGATTTTTTTATGAATTTCAAATTTATTGAATTTTCTAAATATTGCATTATTTATATTTCATCTGTACTATTTTAATTTTTTATTCGAAATGTAGAACTATTTAAATTAATTTTGTGAGGTAAAATTGAGGATTAGAAAATGTTTAATGGGAGATTTTATTTTTATTCTTATAATTTTGATTTTTAAAGGATTTTTTGGAAAAATATTGATTACAATTTTTTTTGAATGTCAACGCAAAAAGTTAACTGAATCTTAAGTGTATCTTCTTCTTCCTAACTCTTTACTCGCTTTTATAATTAGGAAAAATTATTTGACTGATTTACAAGTATCGAATGATATTTCATGATAAAATCTTTCGATTAATGCAAACAGGTAGATTGTATAAAAGGAAAGCACTCAGGTTTATAGATAAACTATTATTATATAAACTCTATTTTTAAGTTGATTCTTTGAGCTTAAATTTCTATACTAAAAAGGTAATAATTTTATGAAGATGGTTAAAAGACAGTTTTTGAGATATAAGAGATAAAAAAGCTTTAAATATAAAGAGTAAATGCCTAAATAATTATATTAAATTTATAATTAAATATGACATCGAAAGGAATGAGCAAGGAACCAAACTTCAAGTTTCTATTTTAGTTACTAAACTCTTTAGACCTTTTCGATAGGTGAAGTGTCTATTTAATTATTAGATGAGAAACAATAAAGTCGATTGAAATCAAATTTTTTTGCAATGCTTGCAATGGATTATAGAGTCGATGATGATTTGACATTGCCATAATATCAGATGAAGAAGATCAATCCTCAAAAAAAGCTTTACGTGAAGAAAACAATGTTTTATACTTAGAGTTTTCCGGAATTCCTAAATCCTGAGCTCTTAAGCAAGCTAAACTTTTTATCTTAATTTTAATTAGATTATATTTTATAATAAAATATTAGATATAACACTAGAAAAGACAAATCAACGAAACTAAAGTAAAAGCTTTCTATCATTTTCTGCAAAATATATAAGACCAAATATTATAATAAAAATTTGATGTATCATCACCAATCATCCGATCATCAATTGAAACTGAATAACTTTATTCAAATTAATTTTTTATCCACTTCTTTTTCTTTGACAGAAAAATAAGTAATTTTAACTATTATAAATAACAAAAAATTAATTTCAAGAGCTAGTCATTCTATTTCTTATTTCATTATTTTTATAAATTAATCTAATTATTTTTTGTTTCAATTATTCAAATAAAATACTTTAAAAAAGGCAGCAATTTTATATGTTATATTTAGCATGGAATTATGCCATTTAATTAGTTTTTATCTTAAATAAAATTTAATTTTTTCAACTTTTTATAATTTTACTTATAGTTTACTTTAAGGTATACATTTCTCTATTTTTAATAAATAAAAATTGCATTAGTTTTAGATATATTTATTTTATGTATGATGCTTTTTCAAAATAATTGATAAAATTTAAAATTCGCAAAATATGAATATTTCTGATTTAATTGCTACTTCAAAACTTTTTAATTACTTACAGTTTTGATAAAATTATATATATAAAATGGCACCTAAGAAATAACAGACTTCACCAACTAAATCTAATAAAATTTAGCAGGATGTAGCCAATCATCCCTCACTTCGTTAGATAGAGATTTAAGAATTAGCAAAAGCTATTGAAGATCTTTATCAATGAACTAATAAATTATCAAAATTTATGGAAATTCTTTAATTCGGAAAATTCGAAACTAGGATAAAGAATTAGTTCTTAACTCGCACTAAAAATAAATTTAAGGTAGATTTTACACACAGAAAAAATAGTAAGAGAAGTTTAAATATCGAAAATATGTAAACCATAACAATCCTAATTACAAAATGACCCAATGGAAATAGAATTACAACCTGTTATAAAATATATTCCCTATTGGAAAATAACGAAATACTTGTATTACAAACGTTCAGGATATAAAGTAAGAAATTATTTCCAATTTTAATAAAAATAAAAGTGAATAAAATAAATGGTAAGATATATTTGGAATATACTGCACAGGTGAAAACTTACTCTATTGGAAAAAAATACTCCAACCAAGCAAAGAAGCTTCTTATATCTTAAAGGCGGTAAATGATTTCAATAGAAAATGATTAGGATTCGACCTTTTGGAAAAAATCAAGAAAAATAACCTTGAAGACCCTTACAAATTTGAAGTGGAGACTTGTTTTTAAACAAAAAGCTAACAAACTAATATGTGACAAGCCAAATAAAGGTGAAGTCATTTTAATATATTATTATTTCTATTATTTAGAAACGACTTGTTTGGTAAATAGCATGATTAAAAGCAGTATCCATTCATAAATAACTTTAGTAATAAAGAGCGAGATAATCATAGTTATTTAAACTTTTCAATAAAAGGGATTTTATGCGGAAAGAAAAATAAAATCACTAGTTTATTTTAATCATATTTTTATCCTTCTTCAAATAAATCATATAAACATTAATTTTTTATAATATCTTCTAAATATTTACGAGATATAAAAGCAAAAAATATAAAGTAGATAATAAATAATCAAAAATTATATTATAAAATAAATCACTAAATTATAGCAAATATTAGAAACCATTTATATCAAAATATCATTTTCACATAAAAATTGAAACTTACTATTGAATAAAGTTTATAAACTATTTAAATCAGTTAAATTAAAATTTAAGAAATGAGATAATTAATTTAGAATATAAAAAGTATCCTTTTAAAATTAAAATATTTAACTCGAAATGGGGGAAATATCTGATTACTTATTAGTAGAGTATAAATTGAATATTTAATAGTGTGTTATTGAGAAATTAAAGAAATCAAAATATAAAAAAGGATGTCTTTTATACTAAAGAAAAAGGAGTCATTCTATTTTTTTTATAATAAAAAATAAATAAATTTTATACTTTTTTAAATGCATTTTTAAGTTAATACTTTATAAATTTAAACTGCTATGTTGAAACTAAAAAGTATAATTATATTAAATTAGGTAAATAATTTATATCAAAAGAATTAGGATAATTATAATGTCATAAAAATAATTTCTTGCTAATTAGCAATTTTTAATTCGATATTTATCAAAAAAGTTTCGATATATAAAAAGCATTATAATAAATAAATAAATAATCTAAAGTTATTTTTTCCGCAATAAACATGATTTTATCAAGAAAGCTTTTTAGGTTGAATTATAAAATAAATAATCATTTTCTCAATAATAAAAATAAATTTATTTCCATTCAATTAAAAATGAAAATTTGATAAATATTATATTAGAAATTGGTTTAGATAGAAAGATCATTATCTTACCGTTATAAAGAGGAAATAATATTCAATTGATGCTATTAATTCTTAGAATCAAAAGCTTTCATGATCTTTTTTGAAGGAGAACGGAAGTGTGCATGTAGTTTATTTAAAACTTAAAAATCTATATTTTAAGTTAAAATCATTTGATAAACGTGAAAATTTATAGTATCTCTCTTCAAATCAAATGCTTTCCTTTAGATATTTCTAAATTACTTGGTTATTTTAAGCAAAAAAGGTATATTTGCACATTACTCTTTCTTATAATTTTTTATTTTGCTTCAACTTAAAATTTTACGTTGCAAAATTTAAATGCATGAAATTAAATCTTAATTAAAAAAATGGTGACTAGAAATATTCTTATTCCTTACAATAAAAATCACAACATTTTACAAATTTTAGTAATGAAGTCACTGATTTTGCTTAATCATAAAATTAAGAGATGATTACTTTTTCACCATTAAAGCTATTTTTTATAAGAAATAGGAAAAGTTAAAATACTATTATAGTATAAATAAACTCTTTAGCTTTATTTTTAATATATATGGAAAATATATTTCAGAATGGTATTGTGATCAAGATTGAATTTTTTTAATCAAAAAATAAGAATAAAAAATCGCTAAATTATAGAAATAAACTCTTGTTTACAATAATGCTTAAAATTGCTTAATAGTCCGTTACAACAAATATAAATTGATCAAAAATCTATTTGGATAAAGTTTCTCAACATCCAATCGATCAAAGAATATTTGCGATGATTTGTATAGAATCTAATAACTAAGAATATTCTGTAATAAGGGAATTGAAATATTATTAAGGAACTTTCTTTTAAGTATCAAGTTAATTTTTTTATATAGTCTGCCTGTTTGCACAAGTCTAAAGATATTAAACGATCGATATTTGAGCAGAAATCGATTTAACTTTCTGATTTATAAAATATATTACAAATTAGGAAAAATAAGAAGAAGTTCTACATATGATAAAGTTAAGATTTTGAAATGAATTTTCCAAACGATAATTATATTCAGAGACAGAGGTATAAAAAAATAATTAAATTAAATCCTTTAATTTTTATCATCCTCAAACTTTTTTCTAAAGTAATGAATTACTTTTTAATAGTTAAGCATTTCGACTAAATGAAATTCCTTTAATCAAGTAAAAGTATATATTGAATTAACATTTGGGTTAATTTAAATGAATATGAAATTAAAATAAGCAATTTAAAGCCTTGAAAAAAATATGAAGAAAGATACTAAATTAAGATATTTGATTTTAATTAAATTCTAATAAAAGTTATCTCTATTATCTTTCAAAAAATTGTATATCTTAAAGATAGATTTTGATTATAGATAAATCAAAATATAATTAGGAATTGCAAGATAAGCAAAAAGAGATATTTAATGGAAGAAATCATAAATTAGTCGCAAAAAATAGAAAAAGATTGAGATCTTTTTAAGACAGTTAGAAAATACTTTAAAAGTAAATATAAAAAACTCAATAAATATAAGAATGAGGTATAAAAATTAAATTTATAGGTTATTTTTTTAAACTTAAATAATCTAAATTTCATTATCTATAAATAGATTAATTTTTCGGAAAAAAATATTTAACACTTAAAAGTTCAAATAAATAAAAGCTTATTTTTCTATTTATAACAATTAAAATTAAAAATAAAATATTAAAAGAAAATTTAAATAAAAATAAAAAGTAAAAAATAAATTGTTAAAGTTAAATTATATGGGCTTATTATTTCTAAAATCAAATTTTCTTTGAAAAAAATTTGCATAAAATTAAAGATTCAATAAAAAGTCTAAAGAACAAAATTTAAGAGATATAAAACAATTATAAAACATTTTTAATGCCTTATATTTTAAAATTTATTTTCATTTTTCTTATAATTAAAAAAGACATTAAAAAAATGAAATAACTCAAATATTAAATATAAGCAGATAATTAAGTTATAATAATCATAAAAAGAAAGCTCCTTTTTAATATTTTAAAGTTTTTGTATTGAATTAAACAAAAAAGCAGAGAAAAAAATAAAGTAATCCAAAAACTTGAATCCTTAAAGATATATTAATTAAATCATATAAGTAAACTAGAAGAGTTAGTGCTAAAGATTTAACGGATTTGGCAATAAAAATATTAGATATTTTATAAAAATGAATTAAAATTAATGAATTTTAGAAAAAACTTTTGACAAATGCATTATTTTTTTGAAGAACAAATTTTAATAAAAAAAGTGATCCTAATTTAGATTTAATTATTTTTAATATTTCGCGCCTATTTAAAAAAAAAATTTGAATTTCACTTTAAGAAAATATTGAGTATTGTTGAAATAAATATATAAATCTTTAAGCATTTCTATCATTTTTATATTAAAGATCAAACAAATTTCTCTTTGAATTTATTTTAGGTATAACTTAACTCTTAAAATAATTTAGACTCACAATTTTATATTAATTTGATATATTAATTAAATATATTTAATTTTACTAGAAGCCTTTGAAATAATATGCTGTAACGAAATTTTTCTTACAAATTCAATTTCCTTAATTTTCGATATTTATTTCTTTTTAAATCATTTAATTATCCTTATTTTTTAAGAAAAAGTAATATAATACCTTAAATTTTGATAATTTAAACATTTTTTGAAATATAATTTTTCTGATCGTATAATATGTTTGAATGATAGTAAAAATTATGTGATCTAATATATTAAAATATTTGATTTTCAAAGTTAGATTCCTATGTTAATTTAGTTTATAAAACAAATATTTTGATATAATTTTATGATATTAATTACTGGGACAAAATTTTATGTTGGAATAACTCTATTAAAAAGCAAGGTGTTGGTATTATTTCCTTTTATCTAAAAATTTATTATATAAACCCATAAAGTGAGAAATTCAATTCGCTGGAAATGGTAAAATTTTTAAATTACATTTTGATTAAAAATGATTTGATAGAAAAAATTAATTTCTTTTATAGTTAGATTGTCGTTTTAATATTTTATTCAATTTTTTCATAGTAATAATAATAGATTAAGGTGGTACCATCTTTAGTAGGTTCACCACAAATAATGATGCTAATATTGTCAAATAATGATTTTATATTGTACAAATAATTATGTTAAAATTGTGTAAATAACTTTCTTATTTTTTCTAGCTATATATTTTTCGATTTTTTTAGTTTTAAAATTTAAATATGTTAAATATCCTATTTTTTGATCAAATGTTTACTTTCTGTTGGTTGAGATAAGAGATATTCGGATTTAAGATTTTTTTCTTATTTTTATTAAAGATTTAAAATATCATGCTTTATAACCAGTTAGTCATTAAGTTTACCACATCCTAGAATTTAATCAATTTAAAACTAGTTAATTATTCAGTACGAGTCAAGACTAGTTATTATAGTTCCTAAAATTAAACTTATAAAGTTGAATTTAATTCGTTGGGAAGTTTCGCTGAAGTTGAAAAAGATCTGATTAATTGCTCCAAAAAAATAAAATAAGAGAGTTATGTAAAAATTTCTAGATTGACTATCCAAATCTACTTACCTATTCAAAGTAAAAAATATTAATTATTTTCAAAAAATGAATCATATAATACTAATTCTAGCATCGTATGCAAATATTTATAAGTTAGAATAATAATTTATTTTTTACGAAATTCCCTCATAATAATAGAGAAAACTAAATAGAAAAACTTAAAATTGAAAACATTAAAATGGCTTTAGTTCTAAAATGAGCTAACTATAAAAATTAGAATTAAAGTATATAATAAATATAGGTTTAAACAACTATAAACCTAAATTGCTTTCTTAGTTTAAAATTCTTTAGAGAAAATTAATCAACTTTAAACTATCAGAAATTATTATTATTTTACTACTTTAGATTTATTAGTCTAAATTAAAGAGATTTAAAATAAAATATCGTTAATTAATGATAAATAATTAGATGATATTTATTAAATCGATAATATTTAATATTAATGCTAAATATACTTAACCTTGAAATTTAAAATTATTCTTAGTATAAATATAATTATTAAAAATGCTAAGATGAAATAATTTAAGTTAAAAGGAATTTAAAGAAACTAGAAAAATAAGATAGAATTTGAAGTGTGAATTTATTATCATAGTTCTTTCCTATTAAACCTGTTCTTTAGTCACCTTTCTCTTAATTTTGACCTATTTTAAAGTATTAATTTCTTAGATTAGTAGTTCTTTGATTGTTTCGCTTAATCTCTATTTAATGAAAAATCTTTTGCTTTCTGTTTTTTATTGTGATATGATTTTCATTTTTATTTTGAACCAAAATTTATATTTTCAAGTCTATCTTTATTCTTACGGCATTGTCTTCTATTTAATTAAGTATTTAAATATGCTAGTCTTAAACTAAATTTACATAATTAATTTACTATTCCCAGTTTTTCTGTTTCACAGTTAAAATTAAATTTTTCAAAATTATATAAATATACTAAAAGTATTAAATAGATATCAAAATTGATAACAATACTGATTAATTTAAAGAACTATCTTTCACTAATTAAGATTTGATAAATGATCAAAAATCGATGCGAAAAGAATATAAGAGAATAAATAGTTAAAATTAAGAAATTAATTTATATAAGTTTATTTAGTAATAAAATTAAGAAAAGAAATGTAGACTTAATAAAAAGTAAATTGGAATACATTCATTTTAACCTAAAAGTACTAAATCTATATCATATGAAACTACCCCTTTTGGAGTTAGATTTGTAAAAATGATAACATATTTTTAAATTAAATTAATCTTATCGTAAAAAAAGAATCTTCAATAATAGCAGTTTAATTGAAATATAATTTAAATTATTTTGAATAAAAAGAAATTCTTTTGAATAATTAAAAGATTCATATGGTCAAATTTGATGGAAAAAAGAATGAGATGATTCATTAAAAAAATCGCAAAATGTGAATAAAAAAATAAATTTAAAGCAAATTAAAAAATCAATAATTGAGAAATACAGCATTAATTAGAAAGATATTTAATCTAGCATATCCTAAATTTCCATGCAAAAATAAAAATATTACAATTAGATGCTTATAAACGAGATTAAATATAGAGAATTTAAAATAAAAGAACAAAAGAATATAAAAATAAAGCATAATTCTAGATTAGTTTTTAAATTGAATATTTCTAAGTTTTTTATGTTTAAAATATTTAATTATAGAAGAAAAGGGTTTTTTATAAAGTTTATAATAAAATATTATTAGTTTCATTTAAAATTTTTTCATCTTAATAAATAAAAAAATAATGCAATATCTTGAATATAGATTATTCATAAAAAAATATGGCAGAAAGAATTAACATGACAAGAAGTATATTTATAAATGTATTTGTTACTTCTTTCTTTTTTATTTTCTTTTTGCTTCCTATTGATTAGGAATTTCTTAAGAGAAAGATAGTAATTTTTTAGTATAAATGAATTATGATTATCATAAGATTGGAAACGAAAGTGAAGGAGAAAATCTTAGCCAATATCCAAAAAATTATTTTGCTTGAATAATTCTTAATAAATTATATTGATTCTTTATTTTTCCTTGATTTTGACTTCTTAAACAGTTTTAATTTGAGATTTTCTCACTAGAAAAGCTGGGCTTATAGTTTAAAAGGTTACTAAAAATGCTTTGCTTATTCAAGCCTTGATATAAGTCAATTCTTTAATAAATTCTGTTTGGAGTTTTATTGCACGATAGATTAGATGAAAAATTGGTTGAAAAATATAAAAATCCTAATTTTAAACTAATTGCTGTAATTAACCTCTTATAATTATTACTACCAAATAAATAAAAACTTTTGGTTTAAGTTTGTTTATTACTTTGACATTAAGATCTGAATTAAGTAATATATAAAGATGACTCTGAAGTTACTTTCATAAAGAATCAAACTGAACTTTTCCATAATAGAAATGAAAAAATTTTATTTCCTTCTTCTAAGAAAGCTGAATTAGTTTTGAATTTAAGATTAATATAATAAATTTGTTACTGATCAAAATCCTTATAATAACAGAACAACATATGCAATAAACATACTAGCTGATAAAAGAGAATTTAGTTACTCCATTTGTACATAATAAGCAAACTTTCTTTGTAGGATTTAAAAAGAGAATCCAAAAAAAATTTGCGATTTTTAAGCTCACAATCATGAACCATAGGAAATTGCTGAAAATATTCAAATTTAAGATCTTTGATTTGAGAAAAATCTTAGCCACTCCTTAAAAAACAAAAATAAAACATAGTGAATTAGGAGAAGGATAAATTGTCTTAAGAGAATATTATTTAGTCAATAGACAAAGAAAAGCAACATATAACTAATTCTATGCTAAACAATAAAAATCTTTAATCAAAAGAACAAATTTAATAAAATAAAATTTCAGATAAAGATCTAAAATTTAGTTTAGAAAACTAATCTGGAGATTATCTATCTTCAAAGAGGTCAAAGTTAATATTTAGATAATCAACAATAAAGTAATATTTTTATATTTATTTTAGATCATAAACTAATTATGCATATTTTTGATTTTTAATACCATTTTTTTTAAATAATAGTAGCAATAATAAATTTAATAAATCTTAAAAGATTTAATTAAAACGGGAAGTGTTTTAAAATTTGCTTGGTTATAAAATTGAAAATATTTACGAAAAACATAATTTTGAAAAATTAAAAATAATGATAGGAAGATTTTAAACTCATTTTTAACATTTATAAAATCGTTCTAAAACCCATGTGAAAATGATTAAAGATTAATTCATATCGATAATTTGTAAAATCTTTAAACATATTGATAAATTTTTTAAATTTAAGTAAGTTAAATATTATAATGTTTGAGTTATAAAAATCCAATTATTAATTTTATAAAATTATGAATTTCTCTTAGCTTGCATGTATTTTTAATTCTTAAAAATTCACAAAAGTTTTAAACTGTAATAAGCCTTCGCAAATTATATTTACTTTTCTAAAAGATTAAATTTTAACTTAGAGTCAAAATTATTTATCTTAAATACAAAATTAATATAAAAATCTTTTATTTTGATATTTTATCATTTTAGTTTAAAAAAGTATTTTTAATTTTTATTCCATTCTTAGTATTTCATGCTTGATTTAAATATTCTAAACTCTTTTAAGATATTGTAATAGTTTTTAATAGCATTTCCTTCAAAAATTTTAATTATTTTATTACTGAATCATCCTTAGTTCTTTCTTTTTATTTATATTTTACTATTTTATTGATTAACTATTAGTCTTCTTAGTTTTCTAAAATTAGATTTGAGCAAAATAGCTTTGGTAATCTTAACAACTTATTACTAATTTTAAGTTCTTTAAATCTCAGGTTTTTTTAATTTTGCTTTAATCATTTTTTAGTTAGATCTTCCCTCTCTTTATTAATGCTACAAGTTCACTTTTTATATCGTTTTTATAAATAAACTTAATTTATTTTTTTAGCAATAAGGCTATCTTTTTCTAATGTTTTTTTTGTAAGTCTGGGTTTATAATACTACTTGAAAAAATAGATTCCTTCTCCTGATTTAAAATTACAAGATTAGTCAATTTACTTAATATTCTCTTAAAAATGTATTTCCTAATCTCTATGATAATGGTAGAATTAAAAATTTATCTGAACAAATTGAATAAACAAAATGATCATTTTTATAGCTATAATACTTTCTTATTTTACTCACACATTGACATGCTTATTCTTTTTATTAGTGCTAATAGTTAAAATTATTTAAAGTCTTTTTTAAGAAATTGGGTCAAAAATTCAAAAGCTAAATATTTATTGATACTTTAGGACATTAGAACATCTTAAAGAATGTGAGAAAAGATTATTTATAACTGTAAATTTTCAATTAGATTATTAAAAGTAAGATCAAGTAAATAAAAGAAGCAACCATCAAATTACTATATCACTATAATTTCTTTCTTATTTTTTATTATGAAAGTAAGAAAATGTTGCTTAAGAAATAAGTTAGCTATATAATAAACTTTATAAAGACAGATATATTATACTTTTTATTAGTTAATATTTATTATAATTATACATACAAAAAGGCTTAAAGTAATAAGCTATTCAATTATGTACATAAGATAAACTAAAATGGAACATGACTTCAAATTTTATAATGTTTACTTTAATTAAAAATAAACAGTTTCTTACAAAAAGAAAATTTGCGCATTTAATTGCTCAGTAAATTAAATCCTTAAATTTAAGATTTTAAGCTTACTATTTAATTATTCAGTACAATGGATCGAATCTTGTGACTTATAATCTCTAAATTTAAGCAAAATAAAGTTGAATTTTATTCATAGGGAAATATCGATCCAGTATAAAAGAAAAAATTAAGAGGTTCCAAAAACTATAAAATCTATAGATTGGCTATAAAATTTTCTAAATTAGTTAAAAAAAGATAATTTTTTCGAATTAACTCCTTAATTATTTCCGAAAAGATGCCTTATGTAATACATATTCTAATAACAAAAAAAATTAATATACTAAGTAAAAATTTTATTATATGCATCTTTCTCTGAAAATTGTACAAAAAGATAACAGAAATAAATTAAATATCATTTAATATTATAAAGCATTAAATTTTTATTTTTTAAATAGAAGATTGAAATAAAAAAGTAATATTAAAATTAAATTATAATCATTTTAATAGACTTAAATAAAATAATTTAACATTTATATTTTGATAAAAGTTAAAATCCAAAAAAATATTATTTTACTTTAAAAAAAAATACATTTTTTAAATAAAAAAATATCTCGAAGCTATAAATTTACAACAATTAATAGCAAGCATGTTTGTTTTAATTATAATTCTAAGCATCAAAAATCTTCCTTAAGATTATTTTGGTCAAATAATTTTCGTTAAACTTTTATATTTTTCATTGAAATGAAAATGAAAATGAAATTTATTCTGAATATTTTTCATTAAATTGATAAAACTTAACTTTAATCTTTTTTTAGTTATAAACGTAATTTATTAATAAAAATATAAATCAATTGAATTTTCTATCACTATTCATAAAAAAAAAGTTATACATTGAAATTTTAAGCTATATAATATTTAAAATTTAATTATAAAAATATGAAATTAAAATTAATTAATTTAAATACAATCAATTACTATAAAATCGAAGTAAAAGAAATCAATGACTTAAATGATAAAAATTTAGACAAATATTTAGACGAATAAATAAAAAAATAATTATTTAAAAAACAATAAAAAGAATTAAGTGAAAAAAATTAAAGAATAAAACAAAATTATTACATCAAAAATTATTCAAAGATAATTCAAATAATAAGAGATATTTAAAAAAATGTAATAATAAATTTAAAATAGAGAAAAAATTAAAGAAAGAAAAATAATATACAAATTAGCATCTAATTACTATTCTTTAAACAAAATCTGTAAGAAAGACATATAGACTAAGAAGAATTAAAATGCATATGAAGAAGACTAGATACTTTTGAACATATATTTAAATGCAAGAACTACATCAGAACAATAACCAAACTATAAAATTAAAATCAAAGGTTATTAAAGAAATAAAAAATCGAAAATCAAAATAATGAAATAACAGCAAAAGAACTGCTTGAATATAATCAATTTAAAATAAACAAAATAACAAAATAGAACTAATAAAAATAAAAAAAATAAAAAAAATTGACTTAATAATAAAAAACGCCTGAAAGCAAATAGAAAAAAATGGAAGCAATCAGAATCAAATATAAAATTAAACATTAATGAAAATCAAGATTAATGAGTAGAGTAAAAAACATTCGTATAGCTTTTTAGAAAACAATTTTTTTCATTAATTAATTAAAGAACCAATCTTAAAGAACTTTTATTTAGATCTAAATACTTATCTATCTTTAGATAATGTAACTTCTATAATTATGTTTAAGATTTTCATTTTAAAAAGTTTTACAATAAAAACAGAAAATATAGAAGAAAAAACCCAGATGAAGATGATTGAAAAATTTTTTAAGTTAAGCAAGAAAATTATAATATAAATTATAAATAAAAATACTATCTGAAAAAGAAAAGAATTTTAAAAAAAAGATAGCTAATAAAAAAATTACCGAAAATTATAAAAATATTAAATAAAATTTAAAGAATTAAAAAATTTCTTAATTCAAACTTGAAAAAAACTATTAATATAGAAAAAATTTAATTTATTTTTTTAATATTTTTTGGAAAGAAAAAAAATAAAAACTGAAGTAAAATAAAATTAAAAATCTATAAAAAAAACTAAAAAATAAAATTTACTTTTTTAATTTAGAAATAAGATATTAAACTTCATCATAATTTTTATATGAAGGGTAAATATTATTATATTAATGATTTATTAATCAAAAATCGAAGCACAGTCTCTAGAAAAAGTCATAATTAAATATTATTTTAGAGAAATAAATTTATTTTAGAACAAGAATGAAATAATCTTACATCTTCATAAATTATGAATAGTAAATTGCCAAATAAAATATTAGCAAACATTTATTAATAAAAGTAAATGCTTTATAAAGTTAAATATAGGAAATCATTTTCATAATGTTAGACGTTATATCTAATTAATTATAAAATTTGCTTGGTAAAAATTATTAATATCATTATTTTAAAAGATCTAAGTAAAACTTTATTTTAAGTATTTTCAGTTTAAAAATTATTCGTTTTTTTATTTTAACAATAATCTTGTTATTTTTTTATTTTTTTTCTTAAAAATTTTAAGAAATTTCTAGTCCCATTAAAAGCTATTTTATAATTTTAAAAATAAATTTGATAAATTTTATTATCTTTTTTTTATTTTAAAACTTATTTAACACTTCTTTAATTATGAAAGAAATTTTTTTAAATTTAATAGATTTGTTTTAAAATATTCGTTTTTTTTTGATATTTTTTTTAATCTAAATTTAAATTTTTCGTTATATTGAATAAAAATGTACTTTATTAATTTAATTATATAGTAAATGTAAAATTATTTGACTTCTCATTTTTTTAATTTTTTAGAATTAACTTTCATACGAAATTAAAATTTTATGCACATTAAACTCTATAATTATTACTCTTAACTTTAAATAGTTGTATTTAAATAAAATGATTTTATTTATTAAATCGTTTTAAGTTGACTTTAACAAAAATTGAAAATAAGGAATTATAGTTATAGTTATAATTATTAGTATCATTTATGCATTTTTTCTTGCTTAGAAAAAATTTAATGTAATCTTTATTATAAAAATTAATTCAATAAATATTACTTTAAGTAGATTGATAATCTAATTATTAATCTTTTATATTTTTTAAGCATTTTAGTTTTAAGATTCTATTGTTATCTTTAGTTATTTTGAGAAATTTTTCATTTATTTTTGCTTTTTCTTTTAAATAATCTTTAATATAATTATATTTTATTGACAAGCATTTCCTTATTACAACTCTTACTTTGAAAAATTTTGAGTGGATCTTTCTTGCTTTTATTTCAATCTTTATCTGTTAAAAAATGGTTAAAACAAAAAAATTTGAAAGATGATGATGCCACCGGTCTGCTAATATTAATTCATAAATTATACTTCATTAATTATTAATTAATTAATTAATTTACGGATAAAAAAATGGAATAAAGTTTCAGGAAAGGCTTCTATACCACCTCTTCCTAAGCCAAAAAGGAAGAGAGGAAACAGGAAACTATCTCTTCTCTGTCTTCTTAATAAAAACCTGAAACTTAACAAGATTAACAAAAGATAACCTTAAAGACAGCCCATACGGAAACCCCAACCTCAAGTGAAAAACCGAGGAAGCAGATGAAGTCTGATCTCCACCAGGAGGTCTCTTAATTTAATCCTTCTGGCCAGATGAGCATGGAATAGCTCATAAAAGTAGTACTAAACCTCCAGGAAGAGGTTAAAAAGCTTCGCAAGGAGAACACGAAGTTGACGGAGCTGATCTCTCATGGAATTTAAGATACACTTGATCTTAGAATGGCCAATTAGGAGAGGGAACTCGACGCTCTTTGGAATTACTAACGAGAGTAATTTAGTTAGACGAACTCCTAAGTGCAAAAGATTCAAGACTAGAGCTAGCAGATCGAAAATATCTTACAAAGTCAGAAAAGCTTCCAAAGTTAGCAAATTCCATTGGAGTAAATTCTATCTGATAAAATGGAGATCGAGAAAAATCCTTAAGTTAAGATGAAAACTAATCAAAAACCTCGGATTGTGAAACTGTGCTACTATTGTAAAAGTAAATGGCACAAATGGAAGAACTGCGGTGAGTTTCGTAAAGTAAAAGAAATTACATGGAAAAAACAAGTCTAGCAAAGAATAAGAAAGAGCAAGAACCAGATCTGATGTAGAACAAATGGAGAAGTCTACAGATTGAAAAATAACCTTGAACCGGAAGAATTTGGAGATAGAGCTAAAATGAAATATAGTGGAAGATGAAAGATCAGAGGAGCAAGACTCAAGAATCCTAGAACTAGAAACTAACAAGATAAAGATAACTTTAAAACTTCTTTTTAGTGGTGACTAATTGGCGCCACAAAACAATTTAAATTAATTAATTTACGTGATTTCACCTTTATTTGGTTAATCAGTTTAATGTTAAATAAAAGAGACTTCATATTTTCTTGGAACTTGCTTATCATAAGTTCTAAGGATTTTTAATTTGTTTTTTATTAGATTTTCCAATAAGTCGATTCCCATTCATTTCTTATTAAATTTGTTAATTGCACACTATATTTTTCGAGCTTCTTTGTTTAACTGAATTATTTTTTTCATGTAGAGTTTACCTTCTTGATTGCAATAAACCCTGAAAATATTTTCCCATTAATTTTTTACTATTTTCTTTTATTTTCATTAAAATTGGAAGTAGTTTCTAACTTTGTACTCTGGTCGCTTGCAGTATCAACATCTCATTATTTTCCTATAGGGAATATACTTTGTTGTAGTGTTGCTCTACATCCATCGGATCATTCATCTACATTTTTTACAGAAATATGCTTTCAGTTAGCTCTGCGAATTGGCTAAATTTAGTTTCTAATTATTCTATCCTTATAATTCCTAGCTATTTCTTTTAAATTTTTTTTCTTATGAGTTAATCATCAGGTGTACAATTTTTCTTTCAAGTTCTTGCATAGTTCTTAAAAGTTTAAAATTTTCTAATTGCATGACTTGGAGTTCTTAAAGTATTTTTTATTAATCGTAACTTGACTAAGATGATTCCTTTTGAATAGAGATTTTTTGCAAGTAATTTTCCATTTTTTATTAATAATAATAATATCTCTTTACTTCATGCTATATGCCAGACAACAACAAGACAACAGATATGAAAGATGAAGCCTATGACATTCTCAATGAAATATCTAATGCGTGTCCCCATAATGTTCACATCTTCCTTGGTGACTTTAATGCACTACTAGAAGATTTTGGTAGTAATCTTCTAATAACTACGATAATACATCCAGATTAAAATAGTTTATTCAACAGAATGATTTGTAGATTATCAACGATCCTATAGCAAGAACATTCATTCATAGAGCTAATCAATAATATTATTGTAATTATTTCATTTTGGCAACCCAACACTTAAATATTGATTAATTCAACGATTTCTAGGCTCACTATGACAAACTAATCACCGATCATATTCCTATATCTGTGACTCTTGCTTACAATGCAACCACAAATGTCCCAAGATAACAACCATTACTCTATAAGATTGATAAGCTAATTGATCCAATGGACAAATAAAATTACTAAAATCAATTTTAAGGTAGTTTTTCGTGTTTTTTGACTGTAGATTCAGACAACTTAGACTCATAATATAGTTTCGTCACGAACTTACTTTAGAATAGTGCAATGAACACAATAAGAGTAGTTAAACAAAATACTAATTACAACAAACTGCCTCTGGATATCATTTTAAAGTATATAGCTGCTAAAAGAGTAAATTAGGAGTATAAGAAATTGATGTTTATACAAGGAATAATTAACTAAACAGTAACTGAAACTCATTCTGTAGCCAGAAAATTAAAAAAATATATATGCGTTCTTATCGAAAACTGAAAAAGCTTCAGGCTAAAGGTAAATTTCTCAAACTAAATGGAAATCAACGAACGATGTTCTGTCAGGCGAAAAAGATAATTAACCCTAAATTAAGGAATTAAATGAATTTTAATGAAGAACTTAGTAACTCCTTTATTGATAACTGAGAAACCTTTGTGTTAAAAACATTAAAACGTAGCATAGGAACAACTTAATTTTAGAAAACGTTAAATAGATCTCATTTATAGAAATCCTTAACTTATCAATTACCCATCTTCTCACTTATAAAATTTTGAACTTTTCAAATTTTAAGAAATTCAAGAATTATTCAACATATTCCAAATGGCAAGGCAGCTGGACCATATGGAATAAAGGGCGAACATATCAAGTATGCTAGAGAAGAGTTACAATAAATGATTCACTGTTTTATCAATAATATTATGCGACTTTAATAAATTCCATAAAAACTGAATACCTCCATCATTCCTATTTTCAAGAAAGGTAGTAAGAGTGATTGGAAAAACTGAAGACCAATTTCCCTTATGAATACTATATTGAAGATCTACGACTAGGCTTTAACAGAAAGGACTTACAAAATTCTTTAAGAACGAAACCTCATACGTCCTGTATAAATGGGATTTCTCAAGAAGAGACAAGCAGCCCACTAAATATGATAATTTTAGCAGATAATTGACCTCTATTAGAGTGAAGGGAAAGGCTAAACAAAGATGTTTGCTACTCTTATTGGTGTTGAGAAGATGTTCGATAGTATTGAGAGAAGAACACTTTAAACATCTTAGGAGAATAAAACTACCTCTGTGATTGATACTGGCATTAGAGTCTTTCTACAGTAACCTGAATTCTTCTTTTCTAATTGATGGATAAACAACTCGACGACTTCATTACAACAATGGAGTTATGCAAGGGAGTTCACATGGTCCTATAGTCTCCCTCCTATATTATGATATAGTAATCAGACATTTATAGGAAAGAAATACACATCTAAGTATCAATCTGCACAATATTAACTTTATTTGCAAAGCATAGGCAGATGACCTTATACTCCTTTCTTGTTCTGCCTAAAGGATGTAATAACTTATAGATTAATGCAACAGAATTTTTCAGTGAATTTTTCTGTAAATAAACACTAGTAAATGTGAAGCAATACAATTTCTTAAAAAAAAGAGATAAAAAAATCGAATTAAACTTGAAATTGGAAAGTTAAAATATCAAAGAGAAGAATCAAGTGACATAACTTGGAATCATAATACAAGAAAATGGTCTTTTGCTCAATCACTGTAAATGGAGAATTTAAACATATTTAGAATCGGTAAAGAAAGGCATTTATACTCTCAGTCAATACAAAAATGTTACTCCCTCACACTTTAAAATGCTTTGTCGCATGTTTACGTTGCCTAAGGCTGAATAATGTGGAGAATTGGTTCCTTGAACAATAATGAGAGGCTCATAGTCTACGAAAAAGAAGATAAACAAAAATATGCGTATAATGGCGAGGAAGGCTTTACAGTCGCCTATCTCTGTCTTTAATGAGTCCTGTTACATAGACTTTAACTGACTCTCTTTTGAGTATATTATGGCTAGTCACTTTTTCCTTTTCTACTTTAAAATACGGAAAGAAGTTAGGACTTATTCGGAATCCGATATAGGAAGACTCTTTGAATGCAATTGAAACTAAAAATCTTTGTAATTTTAGTAAGTTAAAAAGATTTTTTAATATTACGGAATTAACAATGACGATCAAACCATGATTTCTAATTAACTTTCTTTTGAGAATCTTATTGAAGAAAAAATAAGAAACAAATTCTATTAAGAAGCAACTATACGATATAGAGACATGCCCACTGCACAGATATTTAGAGAGCAACTTGGAGGACTTTTGAAATTTCCTGAAATAAAGTATACTAAACTAAACAAAGAATATAAAAAAGAAATCATCTCAATCTTTAAATTACAACTAATTCTTACGATTTTCAATATGACTTACATATGCTTCATTATCCTGTAAAAAATTACTTCTGTAAATGTAATGGAAAAGACACGTTTAGATATATCTTCGAATGTGTCTACTATCAGGACATAGTTAGAAATATCTCTGATAAATTTCCTGGAAAAAACTTGGAAAAAATAGTAACTTAAGATTAACTCTACATAAACTAGCAGTTCACTTCTAATAAGTAAATGGATGCAGATCTTCAGATAAAAATTTTTCATAAGAATCTATGAAAAAAAAATTGAAATTGTAGAGCAAAACACAGATAATTGATTGGAGCTTAAAGAAAAACAATAAGAAAGCACAAGAAACAACGGAGAAAAGTTGGAAGATGGAAAGAACGATGCTTGAACTTTTTGCCCATAATTAAAATGAAGTATCTGATTTATATCAGTAACTTCATTTCATTAACATTTTTTATTAAAGTGATTTCTTCTTCTAAAACATTATTAATTATGTATATTAGCAGAAAATTTAAAAATGTAAATGATTTTTTTATAAATAATAAAAATTTAATTTGCTTGAAATAAATAAAAATCATAATAATAAATAATCTTTAAAAAAAACAAATATGATATATCTAATATAGAACAAAAAATTTAAATAGTAAATATAGGGAATTAAAAAAAAAAGCTAATAGTATCTTTAGCATGTATTTTTGATGAAAATTAACAATTTTTTTTGTTAAGATGTACAAAAACATCAATTTAATTTTTTTTAATTAATAATAGGATATAATTAAAATTTTTTTAAATATTTCAATCATTTTATATCTCTAGAATCAAGTGATAAATCATTCGTTGGGCAATAATTTATTTCGTAATGATCAAACAAAAAGGAGTTATAAAATAATGATTAAAATTTTTTAAAAACTTCTAGTTAAAATTTGTAAAAACAATTCATTATGTTTTCAAAATTTAAGTTATATAATATGAATAAAAATATAAAAATTATAAAAAATTAATCTTTTGAACAAAACTCTAAATTTATTTTAAAATTTGTAAGTAAGTAATTTTGATTTAATTAACTCTTAATAAATTTTATGCTTGTAATAATCTAACATAAATTAAAAAAATTATTGAAATAAATACAACCAACTGCATTAAAATTTATAAATTAAAAAATTAAAATAAATACATGCATCATAAAAGTATAATTAATAAAATTTACTATTTGTAAAATTTAAGGTTGTAAGATTCTTTATAAACAAATCCTTTTTTATAAACTAAAATTTTATATGAGCAAACTTTGATTAGTAAGGTGCTAGTCTTTAATATAAATTTATAAATATTTAAATATTTAGATAACAATTAAATCTCTATTTAGAAGGTAGAATATTTTAATAATTATATAAATTTCATTATATTAATTGCATAAGTAAATTCAATTAATTTTTACTTTAAACATTAAAAATTATTTATTTATGCATTTTTTATTTTCTGCCGCTAATATAATTTTTTATTATTTTGTTATAAAAATATAAAAATTAATAATAAATCGGTATTTATGGAAATATCTCACTTATTAATGAGTTGATATTTTCTTAATTATTTGATTATTTTTTATTTTAATAATCTTTATCTATTTCAAAATTATTTCTAAACATCTTCTGATCTATTTAAAGATTTTAGAATTATTAAACTAAAATTAAAAATTTATATTAAAGAAACAGTTAATGAAATAATCTAAAAATAATCTATTTTAATAATTTAAAATCTTATCTGTTAATTAAAATAAATATTGCTTTATCAAATTTATAAATTCAAAAAAAATGTCAGGATTCAGATTAGGATTTTTGCAACTCCAAGAAAACAGTAGTTAAAAAAATTCTAGAAAAACTTGTACAAGGAAAAAAAATCAAAAAAGATCAATAAATTAAGTTTTACCTAGAAAGAGAAACCTAGGAAATAGGAAAAATATTGAGATATCGGAAATCACAAATTTCAGCACAGAGAAAAAAAAATAATTAACTTTATAAAATGGACTAGGAAAAGGTCAAAAAGCTGAAGAAAGATAAGAAAGAGATAGATGGGAAAATATGAAATAGCATAGAAAATAAATTTCAGATTGAAATATGTGCAAGAGGCCTTAGTTTTTTCCGAAGTGATTCAAAAATAATTACAGCCAATCTTAAAACTAGCAATAGATACAGAAATATTTTGGCAGCATAATTAAAATTATTAAAATTATTAAAAATAATCAATAAAATTGAATGAGAAAGATTATGTTGTAACTATTTTGAAATCATTTACGAAAAATAAGATATCAAGTATTATCTAGGTGAAAGAAGAGATCAAACAACAAATGCATAGCAAGGAGAAGAATTATAGAGATTTGCAAATTTTTATATTTAAGATCAAGAGTTTTTTTTAGATTGGCAGGAAATCTTTTGAAATATCTCCAAAAAACACCAGAATTTAATTTATCTTGTTTTTAAAAATTTAAAATAATGAAGAGATTTTTTTGATAATATAAATTAATAAAAATTGATTAATTCAATTCCATAACTTTAAAAAACTTTGAAAAAGCCATCTATTTATAATAAATTTATAAAAAATAAAAACTTAATCTATTTGAATAAATTAAAAAGATATAATATCTTAAAATAGTTGTGGGGCTTAATTTAAAAAAAAATAAATATACAGATGAAAATTTTCTGACTCGAAATATAAAATTTTCAAAAAATTAATAAATTTCTTATGCTTGCTATCACTTTAATTTTATGAAATTCGTTTAATGTATCTGTTTCTTTTTTATTTAATCTTTATAATTCCTTTAAGTTAGGATATTAACTTAATTAAATATATTTTATGATAACAAACTTAATAATCTTCAGTTTATAAAATTAAAGAAATTTAGCAAAATAGAAAATATCTGTAATTTTTACTCTTATTTAAATAATTTAATTAATATTTTATTATTAGTATATCTTTAGAGAGAAAAAGTTCGAAATTTGTACAGTTATGAACAAGAGTTCTCAGTTAATCTGAGTTTTTATGATTTATTCATTTTTAATCATTTTATTTATACGATTAGTAAAAATCCTAAAATTTTACTTAAAATTTAAATTAACTTTAAATAATAATTACTAATTTTTAATTTTCTTTTTTTCTTTTTTTCTTTTTTAATTTTTTTTAATTTATAAAAAGAATTAATTAGTTTTAATAAAATTGATATTTTCTATCTATAAGTTTAATGTATTATTATTTTTACAAGATAATCTTTAGAGAGTTAAATTTCTTCTTTTAGTTCAAAGATTTGTTCGCAATAAATTAACATATTTTAGCTCAGTTTAGTATTTTTTTAATTCTTTTAAAGTATTCAAAATCGATTTCTTTTCTCTTTTTTAGATTATTTTAATTTTTTATAACTCTTAATTTTTATTATAATTTTATTAATTTTTTGATAATTCATAGGAGAACATATTTGTTTCTGATAGAAAAAATTTAATATTAGTAATTTTTTCTTCATTTGATTAAATTTTGCTGTTATAAAAAAATTGTAAATCTTTTTGGAGTCGAATTTTTCAATTTAATCTCTTTCTTACATTGGATTGTAACTTAACTTATTTAGTAACTTTTAGACAATTACTGCTAAGTGTCAAAAATCTAGCTATTTAGATTATCAAATTTCTTTTTAATAGTAAAATTAAAAAATTAATTTTCGATTTCAATCTAAATAACATTTTTTTATCCGTTTATTTTTGGTTCTAATCCCAAATAGTTAAATTCGTCTTGATTATAGAGATTATGAGTTTCTTTAACGAATTGATTAAAATTTTTGAAATCTATGCTCTATTAATAAAATTTATAAAAAAATTTTTAACTTAAAAAAGTATTTCAAAGCTTTATCGATACTTATGACCTACAAAATTTTAATTTCTTTTGAGATTTAATTATGAAATTACAAAGTAAGCAATTAGATTAAAAAGATATATAAAAGTAATCTGATTTATAGTTCTAAACTTTAAGAAAATATGATTTTCTAATATAAAAAGCATATAAATATAGCAATAAATTTTATTTAGTAGATACTACATTAAAATAATAAGTAAAGAAGAATTAAAAGTTATAATTATGATAAATCATAAATACATCATGACTCTACACTTTTCGTAATTTTATTAATTTATATTTATGAATTAGCACAGTTTTGTTAAGATTGATACTTTAAGAGCATTTTTTTAGTTCTAATAAAATATATAACTATTCTACTCCTCTATCCTACTATTTTATACATTTGGAAATCTATCAATTTTAAACTAATTTTGTTGCTTTAAGATTTTTTAATAATGTAATCAAAAATAAATACATTATACAGACTTGCTAACTTAATTAAAGAATCCATTTAAAGATAATTACTTTATTATTTACTATCAATAAAAGTATTCAATATTAAATGTTTTATTATATATAAAAAGTATTTATTATGTGAAGATTCTTTGATTCTAATATGTTTTTAATAGTTTGTTCATAATCTTCAATAAAATAAAAAAATAAGCAAAAATATTTTTATAATATTTGTTAAGAAATCTTCTAAAAGAGTAATAAATTTTGACAATTGATATGAGAATATAATAGTACTCATAAATAAAAAATTAGTATGAAAAATTACGAAACTAACTTCGGTGGAAATGTAGAAATATTACTGGATAATAAATGATAGGAAAAAGAGATCAAATAATGGAAAAAGACATTTTAATTTTCAATAATAAGATAAAAAGAACTAGAAGAGACAGAAGAAATTAATATAGAAAATGAAAGAAAACTGGAATAAGACAGACAAGAATCCTAATAGAGTGATTGTGTTCCAATGGAAATATATAAAAGAAAAGAACATAGCTAAAATTAAAAGAAATTAGAGATCTATAAAAAGTTTTGAAAATTGATGATACCTACGACGGAAATGTCCATAGCAAGAGAAAATAAGAAGAGCAATCGGGAGATCGATCTGATACAAAATAATGACTTTCTTTCCATCGAACTATGAGAAGATCTGACGGAGAAAACGAGAATTACCAGACGAAACTAATATACTGTTTAGAGAAAGGAGAATCTTACAGACTTTTAAAACTTCTAGCTGAAAGCTATTTTACTTTGAATTGAATATGGAAAATTATTAATTATTAATAAAATTCAAGTGATATAGAAAACCTTTAAAGTTTTTAACTTAAAAAGTTAAAAAAATAGTTAAGTTTCCCTTTACTATATAATTTCTAAAAGTTATAGTAAAAATAATTAAAAAATTATGCAATATAAAAAGAATGAAAATTTACTTTTAAAAGAATTTTAAATTAAATTGAAAATAAGAATAAAGTATTAAATTATTATAATTATATTAAAAATCTTTTATCAAATTATAAATATGAGAGTCAATAGTTATAGACAAAAAACTATTAAACTAATAATAATACTTCAATTATTCTAATGAACAATAAAAATACTTTAAAATTTTAAATTGAGGGATAATAGCGTAAATATATTTTTTCTACAAAAAATTAAAAGTAAAATTTAAATAATTTTAATCAAAAAGGCTAAAATAATTTTTTGAAATAATAGCGAAAATGAAAGAAAAATAAATTAAATATAAAAATATAAATTTACATACGCTTTATTATATGAAATTTATGTTAAATAGACTTAGTTCAATCATTCAATTATTTATTTTTATGCTTTTTCTGAATCTTTAAATATAGTCTTATAGAATAAAAAAAATGGTAGAAGGTTTCAAAAAGGGGTTCTATACCACCTCTTCTTTAGCCAAAAAAGAAGAGAGGAAGCAGGAAACCATTTCTTATCAGTCTTCTTTTTCGTAACCCTAACTTTTTATTACTTAGTAAACTGGAAATTAACAAGAGTAACGAAAGCAAGACCTAAAGACAATCCATATGGAAACTCCAACCTCAAATGAGAAACCAAGGAAGCAGATGAAGTCTGCTTTACACCAGGAGGTATCGGAGTTCAACCCTTCTGGCCAGATGAGCATGGAATAGCTCATAAAAGTGGTACTAAACCTCCAGGAAGAGGTTAAAAAGCTTCGTAAAGAGAACACGAAGTTGACAGAGCAGATCTCTCATGGAATTTAAGATACACTTGATCTTAGAATGGGCAATTAGGAAAGAGATTGATGCCTTATGAAAGTACAGCAAGAATAAAATAGTTAGACAAAATCTTAGATTCAATAAATTCATAGCTAAAATACACAATTGGAATTTAAAATTTCAATTCAACAACAAGTGGAACAAATTGAAAAGGAACCTAACTAAAACTACAAAATGGAGATTGAGGAAATAGGAGGAAGCAAGTCAAACGGAAGAACAGAAAGGAAGATTAGATTTTTAAGGAAATGCTACTTTTGTTGCTAACAAGGTCGCTTATGCAAGTAGTGCAAGAAATTTTATCAATTCAAGAAAAAATACTGAATCAAGGAAAAAAAGGAAAGAGAAATGCTGTTTTGCAATTGGGAAGGAGGAATCTATAAGAGAAAATTGAATCAAGATACACTGAGACTGATTTTAACAAGACCTATTGGAAGAAGACAACAAGGAATAAACCAAATGGAGGAGAGATAAAACTTATAAACTTATTTTAAGCGGCAGATGTGAAATCTACTGCTAAACAATATTAAATGATTTAAATTAAATATAGTCTTATAGATTATTATTCTTATCAATTCCTTTTGCTCGAAAGGTAAATCTAAAGACGATGTGAACTAAATTAAGGCTACAAATAAAGATTATTTGAAGCAGTTAAAAATTAAAGTTTTAAATATAAAATTAGTTACTATAACCGATAATAAATCATTTGCTTAAATTTGTAAAATAAAACTTCTATTATTCAATTTTTTCATTTAATCAACAAAAGAGAAAAAAAGAAAATACTTATCATGGTAAATATTATTATTAAAGAGATTTTTTATTTGAAAATAGGATATGTTATATAATTAATAAATCACAACATTTTTATTTTTTATTAAATGTAAAATATACAATTTAAACATTTTAAATATTTTTATATTAGATAAAAAAGTTTCTATTTTTATAAATTATTCTAATTATTTAATAAATTTATTTTATTTTACTAAACTATCATTATGCAAAATATAGATATTTTACTTCTAATTTTAAATAAGATAGCTGATTTTCTAATAAATTTTGTTTTTTTCTAAATAAACTAAAATAGATAAATTAAATATGTGTATTTTAACTCTTTATTATGAGATAATTTAAATCATTCAAATTACTGTTTTTAATTTTAATTATTAAATATTAAAAAATTATGAAGAAATAAACTAGATATAATTTATTCTTTGCGTCTCTTCTTTATTAAAAAATAAACTAATTACTTTCTAAAAGGATTAACATAAGCAGGAGTTGACTACATTAAAGGAATAGCTTAAGTCTAGATTTAATTATAGAGATTTTAATAAATTATGAAATTGTTAAGAAATTACAAGGTAAAAACTCTAAAAGGACACATCGAAAGGTTTAAGTTCTTGGATATATAAATCTTTAATTTAGAGATATTTATGTGAGTTTTAAATTTTCTTAAGATAATAAGTTGATAATTAAATTTCTGAATTAGTTTATAAAATAATTACTAAACAAATAATTTATATATATTTAAAGATTACACTACTTTATTTCTTTTATAATATAATCATTTTAGATAATTATAAAAGTTTTATGTTTGGAAAATTTGTTTTACTATAAATTTAAAATAGATTTAAAATTTTTAATTCAAATTGTAGTTTGAAAAGCTTTTATTAAATTTTAAATTTTTAAAATTAATATTTATCTAAATTTTAAATGATAGTTTTTGATTTTACATTCAACTAAACCATCATTAACCTTATCCTAGTGAATTTCATCTTTAAATATTTTTTTAATGAAAATTGTTTAATTAATTTTGAATGATTGCTAATTTTTTCTAATTATATTTAAAATATTTTATTATTTTGTTTACTTTTAGTTAATTAAAAAACTTTAAAAATAATTTTTTATTTCTAATTTTAATTAGTATTTAGTAATTTTAAAAAATTCCACCCAAAAAGCAATTTATATTTTTAAAGAAAAAGTTTAAGCTTTTACTTAAAATTTTATAATTTAAGATAGAACTTTATTAAAAGAAGGATAAGAGGAGATAGTTACGATTAATGATAAGATAAAATTTGGAAAATAAAAATAAAATATGAGAATATAAGTTTAACTTAATTATAAAGTAATATTTTACAAATTATACTAACACTTTTAATTTTTTTTTCTTTTAAACTGAATGCAAATTAAAAAATATAATATTTTAGATACCAATGATGATAAATTAAATAATCACATACAAAAATTTTACATTATTAATTATTAAATTTTTTTGGATAATATAGTGAAGAAGAAAAGTACGAAAAGAAGTGAGAAAATCTGTTTTAAGGCCTTATGAAACTATTAAAAAGAATAAAACAGCCAAACCGGATCATAGATACAGCAGATGCAAGGCTAAAAAGTCAGCTGAATCTTATAGTTACAAGCCAAAGACAACCCGAGCAGAATAGGAGATAAAAGAAATAGTAAAAAATTAGATAAACATAAGATCAATAGAAAAATAAATTATAATTAAAAGAAAATGATAATACTGATTTTCTTCAGAACACAAATAAAAGAAATGCAAAATATTTTATTAGTTCAAAAGAAGCTACTGAATCAATAAAAGGAAAGAAAAGGCAAAGTTTTTCTGCAATCAAAAGGAGAAATCCATAAACTGAGAGAAAATTAAAAATCTACAAGAATGAAAAGCACAAGAACTAAGAAGGGAAAATTTCAAGACTTTTTTGAATAAGAATTATTAAACTTACAAACTTATTCTTACTAGTGATAATGATATAATTGCTGCTAAGCATTTTTAATTATAGTAATTAGTTAGTTATTTAATTTGAGGATTTCTAATTAAATAAAATTATATTTTACAATTTAGAATAAACTAATTTAAATATAACATATCGAGAGATCTATATTTGAACAATTGCTATTTAAAATATTTTTCTTAAATGACTGAAATTTATAATTCTTATTGAGAAAATTTGTATAAAATTAAAAATTTTACTTAAAAGAAGCAGGTTTCTATCTAGTTAAAACTTAGGTATATTAAAAGCAAATCATATAGAAGGGACTTTATATATATTTACAAATTTCCTGCTAAAATATAAACGCAAAAAATTAAAATTTTTAAAAGCTAAAATTTATATCTCATATACAGAAATAATTATGTATATGGTAAATTTAGGTTATTAACTAAATTAGAAAATTTTAATCGATAAAGTTTTCAATATTTATATTCTCAATAAATATTAGAAATTTCAAAATTATAAATATGATTTTAAAATTTAATCTAAAATTCAAAAACTTTAGCAGATAATAATGGGATATTATTAGAAACACAATGTTATTACACAAAATTTAATATAATAGTGCAATATTTGAACAATATTTTTTTTTAAAAATTTGATTTAAATGAAAATTAAAAGATGTTATTTGTTAAAAATTCATATAAACGGAGTATAGAGAAAATATTAGATTTATTTTGAAAAAGATTGCTAGTAGAAAAAACGAGTAATAATGCTTTCAAAAGAGATAGTAGAGAGCAATTTTTAATTTTTAAGTTTTATTTTCTGAAAAGGTGTAATAAGAAGAGAAAAGTGAGTATAGAGAAATTGATAAGATTTATTTCGAAAAAAGTATGCTAATAGAAAAAGCGAGTGATATTTTTTTGAAAAGAGCTAGTTAAAATCAGGTTTTAAGTTTTTTAGTTTGTTTAAAGGTGTAAATATTGGAGAGAAGAGTGAGTTTAAAGTAGATAATAAAATTTATGAAAAAAATAAAGTTAGTTGAAAAATCGAGGGATAGTGCTTAGAAATGAGTAAGTGGAGAGCAATTTTTAAGTTTTAAAACAAGATAAAAAGTTATTTATAATATCTATAACAGAAGGTAATAATCAAAGCAATTATAATGTAAAAAACAAATTAATTACCTAATTTGATTGCTTTACCAAGATTTTATTGAGTTTTAGCATCAATATAATAAATGAACTAAATCACATTTAAGAATCTAATAAATGTGAGTTCAATAGATAAAATGTAATTGTTTTAGAAACTTAATTATACTTTTAAAATAATTATTTTTTCTTCTAAAAGCCAATAAAAGGGTTAATACAAATAAGCAAATTTTTTGATATTTTTAATTGGAATTTAAATTAAATTTAAGATATTAATTATATATTCCTAATAGGAAAATGAATAAAATTTTAATAGAGTTATTATAACTAATGGTAATAGTAAAATAATAATAAAAAAGAGTATGAACGAATAATTGACTATTTCATTCTATCTGTTTATTAATTTTAAATAGATTTTTTACAATTAATTTGGATAATTAATTAATAAAATCTATTAAAAAGTTAAGGAAAAACATAAAGATCTTAAGAAAATGCTTAAATAATGTTTAAGTAGGCTAAATCCTAATAAACCAAAAAATTCATAATTAGATGAGTTTAACTTTAAATAAAAACAGCAATTTATTAAAAATTGGGAAAATAAAGTTTTTGATATACACCCAAAACCGAGTAAGATATATTTTGACTTCTTAAACAAAAAAATAGATGGAATATTTAGAAATAAACTTTTATCTTTAATTAAGAATAAAGTCATTTATAAAATATGCCTATTTTTACATGATTAGAAATTAAAAAGATTATATCTTAATTTGCAAATAATACAGCCACAGGTGATGATGGTCTAAAAGCTGAAATTATTAAATATGGAGATTAAGATTTCATTCAAAATTACTAAAAACGCGTCTTGAGATGTTTAAGCTACAAGATAATTTTTTAGAAGAGCTCTGGAAGAAAAAACAGAAACAGTTGACCAATATAATAAATAAAAATATAAGATAGTAAAAGAAAAAGAAGAGCCTTGATTGATACTTACAAACTTTTATTTCTCAACATATTTGTAATATTTATGGCCTAAGTTATATCTATTGAACTATATTTTAGTGTTCTCACATATTGAAACTATTATATTTTAATTGATTAATTAAAAAATTAACTAATTTTACATTAATCAATTTTTTCATTTTTATAATATTAAGCAAAAATTGTTTAAACAAATATTGTTCTAATGTCATTTAAAGTAAATTTTTAACTAAAAAATTTAAAATTAATGCTAATAGGAAATAAAATTAATTTTAAACCAAATCTAAAAACAGAATTATATTACAGGGTAAAAAACTAAACTAAAATTATTTGCCTTTTTATAGATTATATTTAGCTGAACTTATAAATTTAATGACTTAATTAAAATTTATATTGGTTTGTCTACTTATAATAAATAAATGCTTGAAAATTTTCGAAATAAAATTTATGAGATAGATCGAGAATAAAAAAGTATGAAATGTATGCAAAAAATTATAAAATAAATGATAAAATAGGTTAAGATTGTGACATCTTAAAATGATTTATAAGGTAGCAACTAAGTCAATAAAATAAATAAAAAATGTTATTAAAAGCTTTAATTAATTAATTAATTGAAAAAGATGCTATTAATTTTAAATTTCTCGCAATATTAGAATTTTTAAAATGAATTATTATCTAAAGATATATATTACATATTTTTTAATATTATTCACTAATTCTTTTCTGATGATAAAGCTAATTTTTTGAAACTTTTTAAAAAAAAATTAAATTAAATTAAAAAGATCCCTAAGTTATATATTAATATATAGATTAAAATCCTAAAGGAAAAATTATAATATATCTTGCTTTATTATCATTTTGACTGATTAACAATGATTGAAAAGATTTAAAATAAATCTGTTATTAAAACTCATTTAGTAGTCTAAAGTTTTAAATATTAAATGTTTTAATTTCTAAGACATCTTTATCTTTTATATTCTTTTAGCTATTATAATTTGAAAACCTTCAAAATAAATTTATGAAGTTGGCTTTTTATTTAATAAATTAAAAGCAAATTTAACTTCCCCTTGAGGTAATTAACTGAATAAGTTTTTTAATTACTTAAAATTAGCTCACTATTAATTTAGCCTTTTAAACATAAAATTTTAAAGTTAAATATAATTTTAATACTTTAATATATCTTTGTAGTATACAATTTATTAAATATCAGCTTATAATTTTATAATTTAGTTTTTATTGTATAAATAAATATTTAAATTATTTTACTATAATTTATTGGAATGCTTTATTAATTTTAAACACTTAAATAAGTTAAAAATTAAATTTTATATTTTGAATGATTAAATAATTACAAGTTAGTTTATTATTATTGATTCTATCTTAAAGATTATTAAAAAGACCCATCGTTTTAAAAAATAAAAATGCTAATTTAGTTGCTTTTTGCTTTTTTTATAAATATTGTGACTGTTTTTAGATTATTACTAAGATTACTTAATTTACAATTTAATTATTTAAAATTATTAAATTAATATTAATTAAAATAATTTAGCTTCTTTTTGGATAATAAAAATTGAATCTTTAAATTTAACTTGTTGTCTCAATCACGTAAATCGTTGAATAATAAGTTATTAGAGAGTAAAATAATTTTGAATAAATTCGATTCCGCGTTAGTAACGACTTCAATATGATTATCAACCCTAAACAAAGTTCCTGATACTAATTTTAACTCTAGAAATTATAAAAAATATAATGTAACTTTATAAAGATGTTAAAATTGATTAACTATTAAATCTTAAATTATTTCTTAAATATTTTTTATAACTAATCGGAAATAATTTATTTAGTTATTAATAGTTTAATTAAAAAAATTATAAATTTAATATTTTTTAATTTATTATTACAGTATTAAACTTATTGTTATATGCTTTTTAGAATATTTAAATTTCTAGTAAAATTAGATCACCAAACATAAACAAATTTTCAATTTTTAATGGATTTATATTGTTTAGCAGCGACATTCAAGGTTACCGATTAAAATAAGTTTTAAAGTTTGAATTTTCTTGCTTGAATCTAGTCTTAACATTATTAAATCTCTTGTCTTTCTTATAAAGTCTTATTTAGTTCTAGTTTCTTCTCCAAGTTTTCCAGTTCGAGATTCATTTTTTCGGTAAATTTCTCCATTTTCTCTATATCAGATTTAGTTTTCTTTCTCCTTATTGATAATTGGAGTTATTTCTTTCAAGATTCTTCTTAATTTTCTGGAAAGTTGCACATTGTCTTCATAGTTGTCATTAGCTCTTGCAATAATAACACATTTTTCTCACCTTGGGTATTTGCTGCTTTTCCAATTTAGAGGTCTTTTCTAATTCCATCTTATCGGAATTTAGATTCTAGTCCAGAAAAACTGCTGGTTTTGCAATATGTTTTTGATCTATTGTCTCTAATATTGAATCTTCATCACTTAGGAGTTCGTCTAACTGAATTACTCTTGCTACTAATTCCAAGATCGTCAAGTTCTTCTCCTAGTTAGGCATCCTGAGGTCTAGAGTATCTTGTAGTTTATGCTGAATCTGTTCGGCTAGCTTCTCGTTATCCTTCCTTAGCTTTCTAACTTCTTTCTGGAGGTTTAATACCATTTTGATGAACTACTCCATGTTCATCTGGCCAGAAGGTTTAAATTCATAAACCTCTTGATGTGGGGCAGACTTCATCTGCTTACTAAGTTTTTCTTCCAACATAGGTGTTTCCACATGTGTTATTTTCTGGTCTTACTTTCGTTCCCTATAGTTGGCATGTTTCCCAGATTATTAAGAAAAAGGTTAGGATTATTGAGAAAATGACTATCGAGAATTAGCTTCCAGTTTCCTCTCTTAATGCAAGGAGGTAGTTTATAAATCCTTTTTTGAAGCTTTATTCCACTTTATATTTAAAAAATTTTATATTTTTATAAAAAGTTTAGATAGCAAATTAAAAGATATATGAAATAAATAAAAATTAATTTAGAATATAATATCAATCTATAATTACTTAAAATAAGCCAAAATTAAAAACTAATTTTTTAATTGAATGAATATTAAGTTACTTAGCAACCATGAAAAAATTAGAAATCTAATAAAATATAAGTTTTGTATTTTATATTAGAAAGGAAATTGCTAATTTAATAAATTTATGGAAATATTAATTAAAAAAGAATTTTGGATATTTCCTTTTTTAAATATAAAGAGTCTTTTCTTTGATCTTTTTAATTAATTTGTGAGATTATTTATTTCTGTTCATAATTTTGCTTAAATAGATTAATAAATATTATTTTATTCATTTTGACAGTTTGGGATATATTTCAATCAATCATTTTGTTTTTTTTTATTTTTAAATACTAGAATTTATTTGGTACATTTCATATTGATTTTCTTGCTTGATTCTTTATTCTATCGTACTAATTTTTCCTTTTTAGCGACATGAAAAGCATTTAAGTAATATTAATTTTATTTTACTTAAAGTTCTTAAATTATAAGTTTTTACAGTTAATGGCATATTTAATTTTTATGTGTTCTTTACAATAATTAATAAAGAAATAATTAATGCTTTTAAGATATTTATTGTTAGACATTGCTAAACATTTTATTTGAATAATAAAAAGCTTAAAATTAGACAATATTAAATTCTATTAAAGAAGTTGCTAAAGGTTATTATAAATAAAGCCTTACTCAGTAAATTGTATTGAACATATAAAAATAAAATTTAAAACTATGTAAATAGCTTAAGTTTATTATTCTTCGTAGATAAAATAAGTTTAACTAATTTAATTAATTAAAATATTTAAACAATATAGTTTTACTTTTAAAATGAGTAAATCATATAAATATAACTAGATTAAGGATTTAGTTCCTTCTTTTCCCTATTTCTTTAATAAATCAAGGAAGAGATACTGAAATTAACTTAATTTTTACTCAAAAGTTTCATTCACTTTATTTCCTTTATTACAATGGGCTTGCGAAGAAATTATAATCTTGCTAATCCCAAAGTTTATTTGGCTTAATGAATGAAAAACTTTGATAAATAATCTCAGGTTGTCATGAACAATGATATAATATATTTATGAAGTAATAACTTTTTAATTTTATAGAGAGTAATTTAAACTAAAAACTAAAAAAGTTAAAAAACGTTATATTTTAAGAACAAAGAGATAATGCTTATTTTTTAAAATCTTTACAATGGAAAAAACTTGAATTTAAGTATAATAGATTGCTTTGAAAGGATATATTATTTTTTTAATAGGGATGCGGCAAATTTTTGAGCTTGACTATGCTTATCAGCTAAAATTTTTATTTTTATAAAATATTAAAATATTTGAGATGATGAAAGTTACAAAGAATCAAATTATTTAATTTAGTCATCTTTCAAAGTTAACTGTGAAGTTAAAATTTAATTTAATTTCTATTAAAAAAAACTAAAAATATAACATACTTTGGATATATAATAAGTTAACATTTTTAATTTAATGCTTTAATTATGAATGGAACTTTGCTATAACTTGCAAAATATAGAAATATTTCACCATAAAATTTAAAATAAATATTTCGATCTTTTATACTATAGAAAGCTGAATATGAATCGGAAATAATACCATGAACTATTCTAAAAGGAATAAAGAAAATTAAAAAAGATATAAATACTAGTCAGAGAAAAGTATCAAGATATGCACTTTAGAGTCCTAATTCTTCCTTTAACGAATCTTGCTTCATAGATTTGAATTGACTTCCATTTGAATATTATATATCTATGAGATACTTTAAATTTTATCTCAAATTACTATAAGAAAGTGAAACAAATCCTAATTCTGATATAGCTTTCCTCTTTAATAAAACAAAAAACAGTAATCTTAATTATTTTAAGAAATTATAGAAACTATCCTAGCATTTTTAAATTGATTATTTGGATGTTAAAGAAAGCAAAGAATTCCTACGATTAGCTTAAAATAAAATAAGACAAAAATTTTATTAAGATTCAATAAGAAGAATGAACTTAATGCCTACAGCATATTTATATTTAGATGAAATTGACAATAACACCTCATAATTCCCAATTTACACTTACTCTGATCTTAACAAACATATGGTAAGAGAAATTGTATCGATTTATAAGCTTAGAACATTTTCCTATAACTTCTAATAGGATTTACTGTAAAGGCATTATAACATTTAAAGCTCTGAAACATGTTCTTGAGGAGACCTTGATACTTTTAAACATATTCCAACATGTGAGGTCTTGAAAGAGTTAATTGAAGAATTTAAAGACTTAAAAAATAATGATTTATAAAATTATTAACCTATAACCATAAATATTTAAATGAGAACTTTACAAGTATTCAGTAGCTCAAGAAAATTTACCTTAAAATCAAGATTTTTCATAAAAAACTGCTCAGAAGAAGAATAGAAATCATTGAGTAAAAAGATATGTTTGAAAAAGAACTTATATTAAAAAAGTGAAATTAAATCAACACATTAACTGTGAAATGAAGAGCTAGAATAAAATTTAATACAAGAGTAGAAAAGTTGAGAGAGCTCAAAATTTAAACTTTTTTGATTACTATAAATAATATAGTATAGACATTTTTAGTAAATTTAAATTTAATGCTTTAATTATTTATAATATAACTCTATTTCTTAGAAGTTCATATAAAAAGTTATATTTTAGTTAAAATAATTTTAAATAAATAATTGTGAAATGCATAATTTTAAAAAATTAAAATAAAACTAAAAAATATTCTCAAAGAAATAATGTTTTCACTTTAAATTAACTAAAATCAATAATAAGTAAAAGTAAGAAAATGATGTGATTTTTAAATAATTAATATTTTTATGAGAAAAGTAATACTTTCTTATTTTAATTTACGATTTATGAAATAATTTACATTAAAAAATTAAACTATGCTAAAAAGAATATAAATTCTCTAATATTATATAATTAAATTTTTAAATAAGAAGGTATAACTTTCAACTGAGAGTGACAAAAACTCTCGTACCTTTAAATATCATTTTTTTGAAGAAGTGGGGAAGAATCTTGGAAGAAATCAAGCAAGATCTAAAGTATTGATTAGCGTTTAAGATGTAAGATTCAGATATTAAGATCTCTAAAAAATAAGGAAAATTAGAATAAAGCAATGATGAAAGAAAAGTATTTTTTTAAGTAGCATTTCAACCACGGCCCTATGCAAGACAAAATTTTCAAGAAAATGCTAGCAATGAAGGAGTATTTCATTTAAGAGTTTTTAAATATGTTAACTTTACTAAAAGAACTGCAAGCCATTGAGATGCTGCGCGCCCTATTATCAAATAGTTTTTAATACATAAATAAATTTTTTGATTTTTAATGTTTTTCTTTACATCTAAATTTAAAAGTCCTAAATTTATCATATTTGAATCTTTAATTACCTTTTTTATATATTTTTCATTTATAAAAGAAATTAAGATATTTATCTTGTTATTTAAAATATTAAAAATATACTATTTAATGAAGCAGAAAAATTGCAATAATTAAATAAATATAAATCTTAGTAACCTATATATGTTAATTAAAATATTAAATAAGATAACAAATTTAGAATAATGTAAGGTTTAAAATGGAATTATAAGCATGAAAAATAGTAAATAAAACAAAAAATGATACTTAAGAATATTTCTATAATGATATTAAATATTAAAACTAATCAAAATTATGTATTAATAAATATAATACATTTTTTATAAACATTTCAAACTTTATTTATATTAATAAGTATGAAAGTATACTTAAAAATTAGGTATTATAAAATAAAAAATATTAATAATAAGCTGAATTATTAATATTCCATTCAATTATTTTAAAACTTAATTACAAAAATTTAATTCTTTATAGCAAAAAGTGAATAACTATTCAATATATTTCTAAATTAAAGATCCAAAATAACTAATTTAAATAAAATTTATTAACTATATTGTCTTAAGTTTCCTTTTATATGTTAATAAAATAAAAATATATTAAAATGGACTAAAATTATAAAGCTAAATTAAAAAAAACAAGATTTTCTTATTTTTAAGGCAATTATATCTTATTTTTTTAAACTAAACAAGATAATTTTAAATTATATTATTTAAAAAATGAATAATTTATACCGAGTAAATAAAATTTGGTTTTTTTTTTAAACCAAAATTATATTTTCAAAAATAAAAATTTTTAAATGAAAGGGATAGTTTTCTCAGAATTATAGTCATTAATAGAAAAAAAGTAATATTTTTTGACAACTTTAAAAAAATAAAAAAGTGGTAAAACTTAAAAATTTTTTAAGTAGTATAGACTGTTTTAATTATTAGAAATGATAAAAATTTATAATAATTTTATAAGCAATTTTAATCGTATAAAATACATAAAAGTTAATCTGATTTATTTATCTAAATTATAACTAGAATGAACATATCAGATGTTTGATTCCTTAAAATTATAAAAATTTAAATCCAGAATATCTAAAATTATTTATTTTTTTAATTATTAAAGTAGTATAAAGTTTCATTGTGAGAATATTAAAGATATTTAAGTGAATCTAAAAAATTGGCTTATTATACATTCAAAATTTTGTATAAAAAAGCAAAACTGCTATAATAAAACTATTATGATATAATATTATAGATTATAAGATAATAAAGTAATTAATGAACTGATATAGATGAAGATAAAAAGTAAATTACTACCTTTATTTATATAAAAAGGAATATTATTAATAGTTAATAATTTTAATCCATAAATTTCAGCTTAAAAAAAGAAAAAGAACTTGCATTCGATAAAACTTCTTCACTATCTCTTCACAAAATAAAAAAGAGAAGAAACATGATGTCATTTATTCTATCCACAAGTCTTAGCTTAAAATAATCCCAAATTTTTGACAGGAAACAGCTTTGAGCTTAATCTTCACCTAAAATTTCTAATGATAAGCAAATGACAGAAATAAACTCTTCAAACCATAAACACGGAAGAGAGATCTCGAAAACAACAAGAGATAGTACTGCATATTAGTTACAATCCTTTGACTTCAACTCCGAGCAATTTGATGTAACATAGCTTTCATTGATGGTTGTGAACCTTTAAGAAGTAGTTTAAAGATAAACTTTAATAAAAATTAATATTCAAGCTGGAAGAAAAGAATTAACTGGAAGAGGCCCATATAGACAACTATGAATGTTAAATTGATACATTCTTCAGCTTCCAATACCGCTAGGACAAGAACACAACCTAGCTGAAGATTTTAGTTGTGAAAAAAGAATAAGAAATTAAACTCCTAAAATAATCAAGAATGAAATATCTGAATATTTGATCAATCCCAATAATTGTCGAACGTTAATCTGTATCTTGGATGAGGCTAATTTCGATCGGGAAGAGAATCTTCTGCGGTAGAAGCTAACAAAATCTACGTTGGAATTGTCTGAAGTACCAATAAAAGCAACAGGATTTCTAATAGGTAAAGCGATCAGAAAAAATCAAATTTATCAAGATTTTCTGCCACAAGAATGAATGCATGTAAAATGAGGAAAAAGGTGGAGCTATAACCAAGATCTAATAGAAATGGAGGATGGAAAACCTACAAAAATACTCGCGGATGGAAACATGTAATCTTCCTTTTACTATATATTTTAACAAAAATCAAGGAGTTTGCAGAACTGTACTCCTAATAGAGGGAAATTTCCTAAAAATGGAGAAATATTTAAAATAATATATATAAAAAAAAATATATAAGTATTTCTTTTTTATATTAATTCTAGCATTTCTTAACAATAGCATAAAAATTGTAAAATAACAAATAAAGTTTAAAATTTAATTAAATAAATTTTCGTTAAAAGTTTTAAAAATATCTCAAGCAATTTTTTAAATTAATTTTATATCTTTCTTTTTTTATATATTATATAAGCTAAATTAAAAATTTAATTTAATTTTTTTATTGGAATTTTAAATTTTAAATATTTTTTTTAAAACTTTTTTACTGAAATTAATTTGATATTTTAGTTTATGAAAAATTTATAATTTCATTTTTTTTAAAATTAATAGGATCAAATCCTTTAAAAATAAGTTTATTTAATTTAAAAGATTATCTTTAATAAATAATTTTTACTAATGACATATTAGCAAATGAAGATTAATTATTTCAATTTTTTTCGATTTTTCTGCTTGCTAATCATATAAGAATATTTCTGATTAATTCTACAAGCATTTATAAGTTTTTAATAGTGTGAAAATCCTTATAAAGACTTTTTGTAATATTTGTCTTAAATTTATACCATTATCATCCTTTTAATCATTGTAGACTATTTACTGAGATATGTTTTTATATCAAAAACATATGAGAATCTGTTTTTCTTAACTTTTTTAATTTCTAACTTTTAATCTACTATTCCCTCCATATAAACATCTATATCAATATTACAACTATCTCAAAAATTTAAGATTTTTTTTCATCTTTTGTGATTTTTTTTGCATTTTTTACGATATAAATAAAAGATAATCTATTAAAGTCATTTAAGGGCAAGTAAATTTATTACTATTATTATTATGAACTAAATGAAAAAAAAAGTTTAACATTCTCTGGGATCTCAACCAGGTACCTACCTATTATCATTTTCGTAATAAAGATGCGTATTACGACCTTCTTGATTAAGTGGAAGGTAGTCACTGTTGATTCTTAATCTATCCAGCAAATATTTTTCTCTTATAAATTCCTTTGTGTAGTCCATAGTTTATTAATCTAAGACATATTCATATTCTGTTCTGTTCTTTTTTGTTTTTTTTTAAGTTATGCATTTCCTTAATAAATGAATTCTGATACAGTATCAACATTGATTGAGTTCTTATATTGATTAATTTTTATAAATATCTTGTTTTCTATCTTTTCTAATCTTTTAATTATTCTGATTTTAAATTTATAATTCTGGGATTTCTTTTTTTTTATTTAAGGTAGAAAATTTTTTAATTCTATTATTGATTATTGGGCAAGTTTGATTAAAATTATCTTCATAATTATTCTTCCGTTACTAATCGATTTTAAATTAGTTATTTTCTTAAATTCGAAAATTTACTATCCTGAAATTAATATTACTCATAACTTCTCTTATTTATAAAAATTGATTATATATAGTTTCTTCGTATCGTAAAATTTTTTCTTCATTTGTTCGATTTAGTTTTAGATTATTTAATATATGTAATTTTTATTCTTCTACTTATTGCGTGCCAACAATCACTTAGCATTGGAAAAAATATTTAGCCTCTGATGCAATCATCTATTTTGAATTTTCTTTGCCACCTTTCTCTTTTCTTTCCTATTTTAGTTTCTAGAAAAGTGAATAAAATATTCCGTTTTTACACACAATTTTCAATCTTTCTTGTAAATAAATATATGAACGAATTTATAAGAATTTAGAACGATTAAAAAAATCTACATCTATAATCTTTTAAAAGCAATCTTTTCCTCGAAGCATAAAAGCTGAATTTACGCTCGTAATTTTAAAAAATTATTAAAAAATATATAAATTAAAATAATAATATAATATTATTATTTATAAAATTAAATTTATTTAATTAGATATAAATATTTCTTTTAATTAAAATTTTAATAATTTTTTATTTAAAAAATGAAAATTTTAAAGTTAATTTATTTTAATTGTAAGAATCTATGATTTTTTTAAGTTAAAATATCAAAATTATATATTAATTAATTATTTTCAAATTCTTAAATTTATTATATTTATTAAAAATCATAAAAAAATACTGGAGTTATTATTTCACACAACATTTATTTTGTTTAATGAATCTATTTATTTAATTTTTCTGTTTTACAGAATGCCATATTTTTTTATGTTAATTGTTAAAAATATATTTTGAGTTTTTCTTTTCAAATTAGATAGTTGAAATGACTATCATTACCATTCTAGTTATGATTATTTTAATATTAACTTTCTTTATAATTTCTTTATCAAAATTTTCACTTTTTTATAGTATTTATTTAAATTTCACTTGTTATTTTAGCTTTATTATTATATCATTTTTATTTTATTAACAAAATTTTAATTGGAATTGCTTCATAATATATTTAAATTTTTTGTCTTTTACTTTATTTATTTAATATTAAAAAAATAATTTAAATTTTTAGCATATTGAATAAGGTTTTCTAATATCTTAGAGTAATTTTAATTATAATATTTTAATTATAATGGTTCTAACTATTAAAAATTAAGTTCTTCATTGTGAGTTTTTTTTTCTTTAGGAAAACATCAGTTCATACTCTCTACTATTTATAAAAATGTTTGAAATCACAAATTTTACGAGATTTGGAGTTTAGTTTATTTAGAAGAGGGTTAGTTAGAAGAGGAAATGTAAGGGAATTTGAAGCTTCTTGCTTTTACTCCGACTTTGATAAGATGTTAAAAAAGTATTTTCTTAAACTATATTTTTTTTATTTTTTTATGTTTTATTCAAATTTTATGCTATCTTTTTTAAATCCAATTTATTACTTTATGAAATTAATTTTGATATATAATTTACTTTTTTTTCTTATAATTTTATTTTGGCTTATTTTTTATTTATTAATATTACATTTTTTAGATTTCTCTCTAGCAATTTTTAATTATTTCATTTATTTCAGTTATAGGTTTAATGTTCTCTATATTTTTATTTATTTTTTTTAAAATTTATGATTATAAATTTTACGATAATAAATAAAAATGTAGTATTCTATTTAAAGAGATTTTATTCTTCTCTGTTTAAAAATAATAAATAAAGTTAAAATTTTTTTATAAACATTAAATATTTTCTTTAAGTATATATTTTAATAGCAAATTTTTATTTTTTAAGATTTTTTAATAACTCAAATACTTTTTCAATTTTATTGTTCATTATTTTATATCATATTTTAAATATAAAATATTTTTTCAACTGAGCAAATAGTGAAATTTTGTTTTCCATCTTTGATTTTTAAATATAAATTTAGTTTAAGATATAATAATTTTAGTAAATTAAGATATAATAATTTTAATTTTTATGTTATTTTTTTTAATTTATAATTTGATATATTTATTTTTATATATTTCTGATATGAACTAACTATTTAGCAATATAATTTTTTTAAATTAATTAATTAATTTTATATAAATAAATTTTATTTAATAGCTAAAAAGATTTGAAAACTTATCTTTTAATTTTTATTAGATAAAATGATAATGTTAATTGATAATTAGATTTATTTACCTCTTATTTTTATCTAATTAAAATCTACCTAAAAAATAACTAAAATTATTAGTTAAAGAATAAGATTATTGGAATATTAATAATAAGTAGATGAAAAAATATTAATTTAATTTGAATTATCTTCTTAGAATTAATTTACTATTGCAAAATTTTTTATGGAAAAAGAAAATTCTTTAATTAAAAACTGAATAAAATAAAAAAACATTTGCTATAGATATTAAAAAAAAATATTTTACACAAGTAATATAAGAAATTCTAAGAATTTGAAAAAAAAGTAAATTAAATATAAAAATATAACTTTTAAAAAATATCAAATATTAATAAATCTAATGATAAGTACTTAGAAGCTATAAATTATTTTGATCAAAAAAAAAAGTTGAAATTTATAGAGCAAAATAAATTTGAGTAATAATATAAAGATATTTTATATTCTCCTGTTATTTTAATTTTATCTTTTTAAATTTTTATTTTTCGTCTTTTTCAGGATAAATTTTTAAAAACGTAATTTCTTACATCCTTTTGTCGAAAATTTACATTAAGATACGATATAAAAAAGTATTTTCTTTTAAAATTTGAATCAAAGCATTTCTTGTATTTTTAATTTTACTTAAATAATTTTCTCAAATTTCAATTATCCTATTGTAAAGAATTCATATAATTCATAATGCAAAATCGATTTAATCTTCTTTAAGAGATCTTTATGATCAGTAGGAATTTTTGTACCTAAAATTTTCTTTTTGATATATTTTTATTATAATTTCTCTTATAGAAATTATTTTCATATTAGTTTAGATTTAATATCTTTTTTTATATATTATGTTAAATTAGAGACAATGCATGAAATATATTATAAAATATTTGATTAATTAAAATTTCTATCTTCACTTTTTAAATGTTCAAAAATATTTATTTATAAATTTTTATTTCATTTTTATTTTTTTATTTTACTTGTGATCTTAGTTAAATATTGATATTTATTTAAATACCAAATTTATAATAAATTAATTATTAAAAAGGTTTTATATTTACACTTTATCACTTTCATATTATAAAATTTAACTAAATAAATTACTTTTTTATTTTTAGCGCGAAAATTTAGTCTTTGCGTCAAATAAAAGTTTTAATTTAAAGATTTTTACTTTTATGCTTCCATTTTATCATTTTATTTTATATAATTACCATTTATATGCAAAATGTATTTTCACTTATAAAAATGTGGCTAAACAGTTAAAATTAAGATAAAAATAAGTAAAATAAAAAATATAGAATTTAAGAACATAGTTTTGAAATAAATGTACAAATTGCAAATTTTTGCACAAAATAAGATATTTTTATTCTCTAAAAGATATGCTATTATCTTTTATGTCACTGCTTATTAAAATATGTATATATTTAAGCTTATTTAAGGTTATTAAAAATTGAAATTTTCATAATAAAATTATCATAAAAATATCATTATGCTAATAAGTAAAATAATCATTTTTAGCTTTAATTCAATAACAACTTAACTCTCAGAGCACAGAAAGCAATTCAATGATAATGGAAGAAGTTGATTGAAAATCGGCAAAAAGTTAGAAAATGTGCTATTATTGTAATTCTTAAATGCATTTATGAAGAAGATGTTGGCAATTTCTAAATTTTATTTAGATTTTTGGAAAATTTAAATAAACAGAAAGAAAAATAAAGAATTAGGAACAAAAGTTAAAAAAGAGAGAAAACATATGCATAAATGTAATAGGAATCGTTTACAGGAAAAGGGGTAGCAAAAGTAATGGAGGAACTAAAAATAATAAAAATAGAAAACGAAATAGGGAAGAGAAACCCGGAATTTTTAAATATAACTTCCAGAGCAATCCGGAGACAAGCGAGAAAGAGGTTGAAAATCCTTCAAGAACGCCAACATTTAATTTAATATAAAGTATTAACTTTATTATATATAAAAAATGACTCCTAAGAAATAATCGAATAAAAATTAGTAGGAAATCGACAAAAACAACTCTCTAATCGAAATATACTTCCCAGGAGCATAATAAAAAAGTATAAAAATCACTTCTAAACTTGATTTAACGATTAGATTCTCTAACTTTTATTGTACAATAACTATAAAATGAAAATCAATGAAAAAAATGGAAATCAGCACTAAAACATCCAATTCTTAACTTATCTAAATAACTGGAAAAAATGGAGTTAAATTTTAAAGATACCAGCAAGCAAAATAATTCTGAATAACTTATTCGACTCATAATGATCCTATGTGTAGAGGAATAGCATTATTCTAAAACCTTTTTCTAATAGAAAAAAATAAAAAATTGAAAAAATGTTGAAAATGTAAAAATTAGGACATATCTCCAAAAAATGCACAAAAAGATGTTTCTTTTGTTAAAGAATGAACATATATAAAAAATGCTGGTAATTTAAGAGAAAACAGAAATAAGCAAGTCAAAAGTTATGAAATGACATATCTTACCCCAGAAGGAATATTTTATAATAAAAAGGCATACGTTGGAGATTAATTACTATTGGATATAGTAAATGCTCAATACAATTTTTTGGACCTAATTGAGACTGAAACAAGATTCCTACTTTCAAGAAGGGATGAATTAGCTTGAGTTGATACGTAATAGAAGAATGCGAGTCAAGTAAATCGAGAGAAGAATGGAGTAACTCCATGAACATTTGAGAAAACTTATAAACTGATCCCGTGACTAACCCAACAAAGGAAAAAGTTCCGTAAATAGATTATTATTATTATTATAATTGAAATTTATAAAACAATTTTTTTCCCTTCATTATTTAAAATTTTACTACAAGATATTTTAGTGTAAAAATACTTAATAATAAATTCTCATTTAATTAAATTAGTTATATTATAAAATTCCAATTTTGCTAATATAATAATTTTATTTAAATGATTTTATGTTTTATTTTATATAATTTTATAATTATAAGAAACTAAAATTAAAGAAATTTAGTAACTTATTTAAAGATATTAAATGCTTTTGATTTAAGTTTATAGCATGGTCTTGAAAAAATTTAAATGCTAAATGATAAAAAAATTTATTAATTCCTAAAAAGATTTAAATTTTTTGTTAAAATGAAATTTTATTGGAATAAAACTTATCTAAACAATAATTTCTAAATGAAATATAATATAAAAGTGTATATGAAATACTCAATAAAATAATAAATTTCAAGAAATAGAAAAAATAACGATATTAAAAGCAATTAAGAACAAAAGAAAATTTTTGTTTATCTTATTTTATTATATAATATTCCTTAGTTATAATTAAATTATTAAGAAATATCCAATTAGTTATTAGTAATAGAAGTTTCGAAATTAAGAAGTAAAATTATAGTAATTATAGCTCCTTTTAATCTTGCATTTGATGAATAAAATATTATTTATTTAAAATATTATTTAGTGTAATATTATAATAAGCTGCATATTTTAAATTAAATTAAATTAAATTAAATTAAAGTGTTAAATAAGGATCGTCTACTTAAAAGCTTCCTACTTCCCTATCCAACCAATAGGAACTTGATCTCTAGGTGGTCTTCTCCTCCCTTCACTGTCAAGTTTTCGGAATGGTTGTCTCTTCATATAGCTTGCTTTCTTCTCATAAATTTCTCCATTCCTGGTTGGGTAAAATTAGGTTAGGTCATTCCATATTTTCTATTAAATCTCCTTTCTCTTCCAGCATCGTCTCCATAGGTGGTCTGTTCTCCTGCAGATGTAACATTTTTTCCTAAAATATTTCTCTTTAGTTTGCTCAATTGGCTTATTATTCTCTTATTCGATCTCCATTGGGATAGATTGCATAGCCTATTATTTTACACTTGTCTCTAATTTTTCCAATTTGATATGAATATTTTCATTCGATTCGTATAATTGTTCCAGCTGCCTATCGAATTCGTCAATTCTGATATTCATTGCAGCCTGGTTTAAGTTTCTAGGAGCATGGGTTTCCTCATCTTCTAAATGCTCTTGCTGTTCTTAAGCTAGTTCTTCAATCTGTTTTTCCAGATCTTTATTTTTTCCTATTAATGGTAAGATAAGCTTAGCCATTTCCTCCTTCGTCATTCCTAAGATTTGTTCTTTATTGAGATCTCCGAGGTCCATGTAGGGGTTGAATGTCCTAATCTAGGCCTGAAAGTTACTAATCTTTTGCTTCTTGGAAGGTCCTCAGTCGATATTGTTGCATGTTAGTGTTTCTAGGGTTGTCTGGGGAGTGTTGTTTAGAGTTGCTCCTATATGGTTTAAGAAGAAGGTTTGGTTTCGGAAGATAACGTGTGGTGTTTAGAAATTTAGGTTTCCTGCTTCCTCTCTTCCTTTTTAGCTTAGAAAGAGGTGGTATAGAAGCCCTTTTTGAAACCTTCTACCATATTTTTTTTTATAAGCTGCATATTTAATACTATTTTTGCTATTATTAGTAATTGCTTAATGACTGCTTATATTTTTAAAAAAGTAAGAAAATAATAAAAATCAATAGAACTAAAAAGACTTTTCATTAATAACTATAGAGTTATAAGAAAAAAATTTGGAATAAGCTTTAGTTAGATGGAGGGAGAATGGTAATCATCCAAATAAAAAATAGTAGAAAAATCCAACCTTGATAAAAATGGAAAGCCTGACTGATTGAAAATCCAAGGAAGCCAAGCATTACTTAAATTTTTAGGTAATAATTAAGCATTTTAAGAAGGTTAGATTTTTAAGTAGCATAAATCACTAATTATAAATTAACAAAATAAAAAATTTAATAAACTTAAATCATTATCTTAGTAATTTAGTTTAAAAATATGCAATATTTTATTAATATTTCACTCATTACTTATAAATTTATTTATTTATAAATTTTTAATTGAGAATTTAATTATCAAATGATATTGTCTAGTTATCATCTAAATTTTTTTTCTTATTTTAATTTTTTAAATGGTTATGTTATAGAATACAAAATTTTGAAATTTTATTCGTTTATTATCTAATTAAATTGTTAATTTTACTCTTTATAGTTGTGCATTAAAATCTATTTATTCTTCAATTTTATTAAATATTTTTGTTAATATTTATGATTTTTTTTTTGATCCTTTTCCTGTTTCAAGCTTTAAAATGATCGTCTTGATTAGAATTAGAAAATTTATCTTAATTTCTAAAATTTGTAAGAAACATTATAAGAGATTAACTTGCAAAATTTCAAATTTTTTATTTTTTAAATGTATTTCTAAAGGTTTTTTATATTATCTAAATTTTAATATAATATCTTATATTAAAAATTAAAAAGACAAATTCAAAATTATTTTAAAAAGTTAGACATACTTTTAAGTATTTCGGGTTTATTTACATATTCGTACATTTTATATATCTATAATCCCCTATTTATGCTTTAATTCTTTTTTTTGAGATTCTATATTGAAAAATAAGAAAAAAATTAAATATATCTATTGAAGAGCTATAAATTAAAAACTATAATAAGAGTAGTTTTAATATATTAATATATAAAATATATAAACTAACTAAAATTTTTTTCTAATAGTAAATTTTATATTTATTAACGAAATATTTATTTTTATTACTTCAATTCATAGAAATAATCTTTTAATTAATAAAAAATTTTTAACTATTTTTTTCTGTTCTATTTTATTCTATATAAAATAATGATTTTTCAAACCTGACAAAAAATATTATTAAAAGATATGCTTTTTATATGAATTAAATTAGCATTTTAACTAAAAATTTTTTTTACAATTTTTTGCTTTAAATAAAAATTGAAATATTTAGGTTATCTAATAGAAAATTTAAATTTTAAAAAGTATAAAAAGACTAATCAAACTTAAATTTAATATTAAATTAGCATATTAGTTATTTTGATTACGATATGATTTTATATAATCTTAGAGAATAAATAAAAATTATAAATTTTTTAATTCTAATAATTTAATTTACTTTTTTAGTTTTGATTTGTTATTTTTATGATATACGATAAATATTTCTAAGCAAAAACAAATTATAAAATGATGAAATTTTTTCTGAAATTAATTTTAAATATAAGTTTTATATTTTTATTACTATTCCAAGTATTTCCAAAATATTAACAGTTAGATCTGAGCATAAATATTTTATTTTTTCTTACATTTTTCATTCATTAATCAAAATTAATTTTTTAGAAAAATTGTTTTTATTATATATTATTTAAGCTATTAAATTTCTTCAAATAAAAAAAATTTGGTAAATTAAAGCTTTGTTTTAATATTACCTTTTCATTATATTGAATTTTTTAACTATTTTTAAATAATTTTTTTTTGTTTCAATAAAAATCATCTTAAAGAATATTTTAATTTAATTAAAAAAATATTTTTAACTGTTTTGATAGAACTCTTAATTGCAATTTTTTTTTCACTTTTATTTTTTTATTTATTTCTTTTTAAAATAATTTCATCATCAAAAAAATTATAATTTTTTATTTAATTAGTAATTTCCATTTTCGAATTTATTTTTTTAAATTTTTTATTGTTACCAAACATATAAAAAGGATTTCCTAAGTTAAATTTAGTAATTTTTTATTTTATTATTAAAATTTTTTATTATTTGCTTCAACTTTAATGAAGATAAAATCTACCTTAAAAATTCTAAACTATTATCTATTAAATGAAAATCGAGATACAAAGGATTTTTTTAATGCAAGTTTTTTTTATTGAAAATGATTTTTTAAATGCCACCATTTTTAGCTCCTAGGATTTTCTTTCTAGATATAAGCTTAGAACTTTGGTCTAAATATTCATATTATAATGTTTAATTTTATCAAATCTTTAATAAATTTTCATTAAATATATGATAGACAGAAAGACATTGTTATTTTATTCAGCAAAAATATTTAAGAAATCTATCAAAATTTTAATTTAAAATTAGAAAAATTTAAAATTAAAAGGTTTCTATTAAACCTAATGAATCTTTTTGCAAAAGAATAAGTGCAAGAATTTATAAAAACTAAAAAAGAAATGTATACAAAAATAAAAAATAAAAAATAATAATCTTAATATCTAAAAAATAATTTAATAAATTTGTTCGAATTTTGAAAACATCGTATGTTGCAAATATAGACAAAATTAATTAAAAATAAAAATAAAAAAATTCAAGTTGTATATTTTATTTTGTATTTAAATTTAGATAAAATTTTAGAAATTATTTGTATATTTAGTAATTTAATATATCTTATTTTGTGTTAAAATTCACATTTTTATAGACTTTCCTAATATTTTATTATCATCTTATTCCTTATTTTTATTATATAAGTAATTTTGTTAAGTTTAAGTTCTATTTAAATAAAATTAAATTTTTCTATTTAGTAGATATTCTTTAAAATCATTTAGAAAATAGTTAAAACTACTTCATAAACAAATTTTCTTCATTAAGTTTATTCTATCTAACTTAAATAATAGTTGATAATATTTTTTAAATACTTAACGAAAAATTCTGTATTTTTTAAATTTTTTCTCATTCAAACTTTACTTTTTTGCTTACTAAATTAAATATTTTTATTTGATTTATCTTATTATTGCTAATATCTCATTCATCAACATTTTTTAATAAAATATTTTTTATTTTTATAAATTTTCTACTCTTCCTAAAAATAATCTTTTAATTTTTAGATTAAATCTAGTTAAAATTTAATACTTAATTACTCAAATTTCATTAATATATTAATATAAATCTATTTTTTAATATTTTAACTTTTCTATTTTATAGCGAATGTCTATAATTTTTAGTTTTAGTGAATTAATGTTTATAAATTTTCTTAATGTAGTAAGTTTCCAGAAAGTTAAGCAATATTTCTGAGATATCTTTTATAAATATATTTCGGATATTTAGCAACATAAATATATTTCAAAATTCTCTCATTTATCTTTTTAATAAATATACACTTTTTAGATTGAAATTATTATTTTTTCTAGTAAATTGAAGATTTTTTAAATTTTTTATTTAATTTATTCGTTTAAAGCAATTCCTTCTTTTTATTTATTTTAGCTTGATTTTTATATCTTATTTTTCCATAAAATTACTTTTTTAATATTTTTTGAAATAATTAGCCAAAAATTTAATTTTCATTAGTATCAAATGCAAAGTTATTACTATCTCTATATTCATTTGGTATTATTTATAACAATAATAAAGACTTGTCAACAAGTAATTTTTTTAATATAGTATGTAATTATAAATTCTAGATGGATATTCTTAAAGAAGTTCATTAATCTTATCTTACGATTTATTTTATTATTATCGCTGTGTTTCAAATAATTTTATAACTTTTAAGTGTAAACTTTATTTACTAAGTCTAATTTATTATTCAAATCTCAAAGATAAGATTTGAAATAAAAAAGTTTCGAAACTGATTATTTAATTTATTGTTTTTCTCTGGTATGCAAACAAAAGTATGAACATTTATTTTATTTCCTAATTATAAATTTATCTTTGAGAGTAAATATCCCTTTAACATTGACTTTACAATGATTTTTCTTGAATATCGGAAGCATTTGATTAAGCCATTAAAAATACAAATTTATTAATTTTATATTTTGCAAGCTATCAGATTTATTACTTTGTCGTATGCCAGTTTGAGTTATTACTTCATAGACTAATTATCTTTTTATTAAGAGAAGATATTAAAATTATCGTCTGATTTAATAAACTTCAAATTATTTAGTTATCTGTTTTATTCCTCGTTTTAAACACTTAACTGATACAATTCCTTTTATTAAATCCAAAACTTCGATAAATTAACTTTATCCGGTTTATGGGATATAATTTTCGGAACTTCTAGAAAGATAATGTTGGAATATCTCTATAAAGCCTATTACATTATTCTAAGTTGAAACTAATTGAATAACTTCAAATGGTTCACAGTAATTTAAATTAGACTAGTTATATTATATAAGCATAAACTATAATTTTTCACTAAATAAAGGATTAAATTTCTTTATTAGATATATAATCTACTAAGAAACCAATGATAGATATAGATAGTATGTCAATGAAAGTTAGCAATTTAGGTTAAAGATACTATCTTTGCAAATGAGTATTTAGTATCAGAAAATAAATTGATTCAAGTTATTTAAATAAAAGACTTATTTTAAAAAATTAAGAAATTAACTTAATTTAATTTTTGAAGTATAAGCATAAGGAAAAATATCAAAAATAAAGTTTAATAAAGCATTCAAGCCTAAAAAATCTATCTCTATATTACGTAGTTCAAATTTTTTGTGAAATATGATCTTCAAGTATTAATCAAAGTATAATGATGAAACTAAAATTATATACTACTAAAATTTCAATTATAAAAATCAATAAGCATACTAACTAAATATTGAAAGACAAAAAATAGAATTTAATAAGAAGATATTAAGATATATTAGTCTACTTTTATATAAAAATAAAAATATTCTTTATAAGAAAATCAAATAATTTAACTCTTATTACTATTTCATTTTTGTGTAAATAATAGTCTTTGATAATTTTAATGTCAATGCTTTAATTAACATTTTTTATTTCACAATAAATGTAAAATTTGCTCAATCATTTTGCTTTTTAGCTAAATTTTTATATTAGAAATAAAAAAATGAACTATTTAGTATTTATTCTTTTTAGTATATTTTTATAAAATTTTTATAATAAAAGAGTTAAAAAAAGGATATAATTAAGTTTATAATCTAAGAAGAGAATTTAACAACTAATTCTCATTTAATGCCGCTCTCTCTCAAACTTAAGGATGCGTAGGACTTCTTTAGTCCGCAAACCTTATCTTTCATATAGATCCATTTCTCCTTCTGGTTTCTACTTCAGTTTTTATTCTATTTTTATTCTCTTGAGTTATAAAAATTCTACCTATATATTAGTCATGTATTTTTAATCAAAAATAAAAAAATTTTGTCTAATATTTATTTCATATTATCTCTTCCAATTTTAATTTTCCTTCAGCATCTTTTTCAGTATTATTTTTCTAACATTTATAGTGCAAAATCTTTCTATGAAAGAAATTAATCTTATTTACATCTTAATATTATTATTATTCAGATTCAATTTCAATTGTAAGTCTTATTACTAATCTTATGACTTTTAATTACTTCTTGTTATTATTCTTACTTTTCTAAAGGTTGATTTATTTTATGTTAAAATTAAGAAAAATGAAATTATAATATATAAGGAACTTCATTAAATAATTTTTCCATCTATTCCAATTTAATTACCATTTAAGATTAAATTTTACTGAATGCTACTATGGAAGGTAAATAAAAGTCTAGTTATTCAATCAATTATTCTAGCGTGTTTTCTAGTTTTCTATCCTTTTTCTTTGCTATTTTAATTCGTATTGTATATAAGTTATTCGTTGCTGCATTGATTACGCGTAAGCTTTCTGAAACTATTTTTCTCAAGCTTACTAAGGCACTTTTTCTGATATGTTAGATTATTCTTAATTTTTCTTAATAAATGAGCCAAGAGAGTATTAATTTTAGGAACCATTTTATATATGTTTAATATTAAAAGAGTTACTATATGTGTAAGATAAAGAAATATGATAATTTACAATACCTAAATAATTAGTATTTAGATGAAATATTAAGAACATCATTTAATGCAACTAATCAAATCTAAATTAAATATTATATTTTTTACTATTTAAAGCTATAAAATTAGCTGAAAATTTTATGTTAATACTATGAAAATATTTGCCAGTATTAAAATTAATATATTGGAAAATTGAAAGATACTCTATTTCTGTTAATACTAAAAATGAAATTATTTATAAAGTAAAAAAGAATTAAAAATATAAAAATTATTAATATTAGTCATAAAATAAAACAATAGATTCTTATTTACTTTTTAGTTTATTTACTATTACACAATTTTCACTATTTTAATTTTACAAAACTAAAAGCATGTTGTAATCATATTAATTCTTTTACATTTATTGCAAAATTATATCAATTTTTAATATTTTTTTTTTATAAAAAACCTTTATAAAATTGTATTTAAATAAAGATCTTTTCTGATTGCATAAAAATTTTGGTATATAGAAACAACTTGATAAATTGAAGTTTATTAAAAGATATAGTTCATGAATCAAGAATCAAAAGATTTCCTATTTGATTAAAAGAAATTGTTTAGTAGTCGTTTTGAATTTAATTACTAAAGAATAAAAATTCAAAATAAAATATTTCTAAAACCAAATTTTTATTTAATTTTCACTTTCGCTAAAAACTATATTTAATATAAAGCGAAAAACAGAAGTTCGATGGTTAAAATAAGATCTTTAATTTTATAAATCCACTCATTTGATTTTTATAACAAAGAAAATTGTGAATGAAAATATATTTTCTAGTTAAAAATTAAATTAAAATTTTATCTCGTTTACGAGTAATAATTTCTTTCGTTTATTTGTTAACTTAAAAAGTAGAAAGTTATGTTTTATTTTTATGCTATAGCATTCAGCAAATGTCTTTATTTTTTATTTGTTTTTGTAAGATTATTAATTATGATAAGAGCGTTATTGGATTTAAATTTTTATATAACTGTTTCGTCTTAAGATATAAAGTCTCATGTATAATGATTCGACAATTATTCACTAAGTTAAAAACATCCTTGATATTTAAGACTTTATTTCCAACTTTTTAATTAATCAGTAAAACGAGAAGAGATTTATACCTTATAATATAAAATTTTAAACTAAAAATGTAGAATTTTATCAATTGGGAATTATAGCTTAAATCAGACATAATGAATGAAGAGGTTTAAAAATAAACAAAAGTAATGTATTAATGATAAAATTTTACTAAAAGAGTTATAAAAATTGCTTTAATTACTAAGAAATAAAAACTCATTAGATATATTATACTTTTTATTATGTAATATTTATTATAATTATACATACAAAAAGGCATAAAGTAATAAGCTATTAAATTATTTACATAAGATAAACTAAAATTGAACATTACTGCAAATCTTATAATGTTTACTTTAATTAAAAATATACAGTCTCTTACATAAAGAAAATTTACGCATTTAATTGTTCAGCAAATTGCATCCTTAAATTTAAAATTTTAAACCGACTATTTAATTATTCAGTACAATGAATCAAAACTTGTGGCTTATAATCTCTAAATTTAAACAAAAAAAGTTGAATTTTTTTCGTTGGGAAATATCTATCCAGTATAAAAGAAAAAATTAAGAGGTTCCAAAAACTTATAAAATCCATGGATTGGCTATAAAATGTTCTAAACTAGTTAAAAAAAGATAATTTTTTCGAATTAACTCCTTAATTATTTTCGAAAAAATGCCTCATGTAATACATATTCCAATAACATAAAAAAAATTAATATACTAAGAAAAAATTGTATTATAACATCTTTCTCTAAAAATTATTCAAAAAGATAATAGAAATAAATTAAATTTCATTTAATATTATAAAGCATTAAATTTTTATTTTTCAAATAGAAGATTGAAATAAAAAAGTAATATTAAAATTAAATTATAATCATTTTAATAGACTTAAATAAAAATAATTTAACATTTATATTTTGATAAAAGTTCAAAGCCAAAAAAAGATTATTTTACATTTTTTAAATAAAAAAATATCTTGAAGTTATAAATATACAACAATTAATAGCAAGCATGTTTTTTTTAATTATAAGTCTAAGCAAAAAAAATCTTCCTTATAGTCATTTTGGTAAAATAATTTTCGTTAAACTTTTATATTTTTCATTGAAACGAAAATGAAAATGAATTTTTTTGTGAATATTTTTCATTAAATTGATAAAACTTAACTTTAATCTCTTTTTAGTTATAAACGTAATTTATTAATAAAAATATAAATCCATTAAATTTTCTATCACTATACATTAAAAAAAAGTTAAAAATTGAAATTTTAAGCTATATAATATTTAAAATTTAATTATAAAAATATGAAATTTAAATTAATTAATTTAACTACAAGAGTTTTGGGACTGGAAGCTACTTTCCAGTTAGACGACCTGACGCTCTCTTTTTAAGGAATAGCGGGGATATCCTGTTGTGTTCCAAACATAGCTGTCAGGGACTTAATTGCTATGAGCAGCTAGGCTTCAATTCTCTTCCAAGAGCTGATAATCACGAAGAAAGTGTTCTCTTCAAAAATGACTCTGACCAGGGACTTTCTCAGCTACAAGAAAGGAACTTGTTCTAGCCATAAAACCAGAAAGTTTAGCCAAGAAGGCCAATCTCAGTTCCCAACATCTTTTTAATTATTGATGAAAATTAAATATTTTAACCTAAAGATATCTAAAGAAGCACAACAAAAAATTTTTTTAATAATTAAAATAATTATAATATCTCTTTCTGAATTAGATATTATCTTATTAAAATAAAAAAAGATGTATTTTTATTTAAGGAATTAAATTATAGAAAATAAAAATAATTTTTGCAAATGATAATCTTTTAACTCAGTTGGTATCAATATATAATAAAATATTATTTCTTTTTTATATTTGTAGATAAATAATTTAATAACTATCAAATAGACTTCTATCATTTTTTCATAAAGCATATCCAATTTTTGGCTATATCGATGCTTATATTTATTGACGCGATATATTTAATATTAATAAATTTTATAGTTTTCGAGGTTGTAATTTATAAATAGAGATATACAATAATCTAATCTATGATATTGATTGTTTTATGTCATTTAAATATTATATGCATATTAAATAGATTTTTTGGTATTTTATTTATAATTTTTCTTGATATTAAGAGGATAAAAAATATTGTGTATTTAAATAATGTTCTTGTTATTTTCCTTGCATCAAAAATTAGTAATTATTTAAATTGTTTGTGCTCTATTCAATAATTATTTACTGTTATAAGTTAACTTTTTAAATATTATACCTTATCGTATTTCTGTTATATATAAAATAAATAGGGAGGAGCAATCCTCCAACTGATATTGACTTTAGGTCTGGTACCAGAATGTACCAATGGGCGAAGACCGAGCAAGAATCTTGGTAGGAGCCAATAAAGAAGACAAGACTAAAGAGGAATTAAATAACGTTATTGATGAAAGATGTCAGATATTTGAGTCTCTTAGAGAGCATTCCAATCACGCCCTATAGAAGACAAGACTCACCAAGGATGCTAGCACTGTGGAAGACTTCAGAAAATAATTTTTTTTACTTTAAAGTCTTTATTAAAGAGCTATGCGCCATTGAGGCGTACACTCTACTCCTGTTTATTTATTTGTATATAAAATTTTCCTCGCTGCTTCTGAAATTTTTGATAGCTTTCTTACTATTCTTTTTTTCAATTTAGTCTTCTTCTTGCTTAGTTAGATAATCTTCTTCTTACTCTTTTGGAATAATGTATCCAGTAGTTCCTTTAAATATTTTCTTAAGTATTAAATTATTTGCTTCTGTTATTGATTCATTTAATTCAACTCCTTAGAAAAATTTTTTCCAATAAATCTTACCTTCTCGGGAGTAGAATATTTATAAAACTTTGTTCCATAGTCTTTTTCTCTCTATTCTTTACTTGTATTTAAACTGATAAAATTATCTTACTAGATATCCTTTCCTCTGGCAGTACCAACATCTCAATGATTATAGTTATTAACTTATTTTACTGTTTCTCAATTCTTAAAGGATTCATAATTTAATTTTAATGAATTTTTGATTGTGCATAAAAAGAAAACTTATAAATATTCTCCCCTATTACTATTATCTGTATGTATACCTCTTATGTTTCAAATTATTTCCTTTTTATGCAGTTATTCTCTTACTATATTTCTAATAAGCTGAAGTATTTAATATATATTTGAAAATAATTTTTAACTATGTATGATAGTTATATAAATAGAGAGATATTTATCTTTATTTTTAAAAGATACAGTAGCTTTAAATAAATTTAATTATTAATAAATCATATAAATTACTAAGAAAATTTATTTCCATCATTTAAAAAAATATAAACTACAAGATAAATTAAAAAAAATAATGCTAATATAATTTTTATTTTAGTATCTTAAAATATTTAAATAATAAATAAGAAAATTATTATTAATTTTACAGTGAGATTTGAAAACAAATTTAACTGCCATATTTTTTGTTTCATTTCAGTTAGAATGGGATTTTCATAAAAATGTTTTATATTTGCTATAATTTTTATTTATAAAAATTCATAAAAATTCTAAATTTTATCATATTTTATGTAGAAATAGTTATAATTATTCAATATATTAAAAAAATAATTAAGCCATATATAAAATTAAGTTTCTAAAATGAAAAAGAAAATGCTCTAAAAGCAATGAAATTAAACATAATAAATTATAAAAAATATTTTAAAAAAAATTGATGAAACAATTAAATTTTCAAACTAATATTAAAACTAAATATTTATAAATTAAAGATTTTAAATTATAAATATTACAGATAAATAAATACCCATAAAAACATGATATCTAATAAAAATAAACAACAAAAAATTAGAAAAAGTAATTTAATAATTTAGTTTATACTAATTAAAATTTAGTTTAATATATTAAATAATTATGCAATTACAATTTTTATTTTCATTTATTATAATTTTTAAATGGAATAAAAGGAATAATATTTTACTAAAAGTCTGTTTATTCGTAAAATTTTAAGACAAAAAGAAAACTCTTTGCTAGGTAAGATTCCACTTTTAATTTTCAAGTACGAAATTTTGCCAAATTTATGCAACAAATATTTGAACACATACCTCATAAATAACTTTGTAAAAAATGAATGATAAGCTTATGAAACTAAAGACAATAAACTTGTGTCCTATAAGACGTAAGACAAATAATTTGGTGACATGAATTATTATATATTTCAACTGACTGATAAAAAATTTATTCAATCTAAGGATTCTCTTTATTTCTTTTCTGACTATAAACTTTAAAATTAATATAAATTAGAAAATAACTATGAAGAAAGAAATAAATTAACTTTGGATAAAAAAAATAAAAAGCTATATGTCATAAGTGCATGAAGTAGTATTTATGAGAGGTCAGGTTTTTTTGAAGTCTTTGATATGAACAGAAAGAAGTCTTAACCTATTTAAAAATGCCCTGGAGATGCAGCGGGAAACGGGTTTACATATGCAAAAGACAATGTATATAGTATTGGAGGATACACTTGATAAATGAGTTCAGATATATTTGAGTATATAAGTTTAAGAAATGAATGACTTTAGATAGAGAAAATACTTAAGTCATAATCCCATGTGATTCAAAGTCTATTTATTTAAAAAATAGAATCTATTATGATTTTTCGATGAATATTAGCATTTTAACGGAACAGCTTTATTCGATTTTAAATAAATAATAAATCATGGACCAAATTTTCCAGAAAAAACAGGAGAGTATCCTAATTTTTAACCTTTATAATCTAAGAATATAATTTATAGTTACTCAATATCTGGTAATGTCTATAAGCTTTGTGCTTATGATATGAAAGGAAGATTATGGAAAACTTTGCTTACTCTTTGAAAATTTTACTTACTCTTTAACTTTTTAATCTGATTAAACCAAATAAATTAACAAATTATAAAGCTTTTTTTATTTATAAAGATTTTGAGCTTAGATATTAAACTAAAATCCTCATTTATATTTGAAAGCATTAAATTAGTAAATGATATGAACTTTATTATTATTTAATAATAGTTAAGATTCTTTATTTAGAAATTTAATTTAACTAAACTATCAAATCTTTATTAGTATATTATTTGAAATTTTTTATTATATAAATAGAAGTTGAAAATTGTTTATTTTATTTATTTATCTTTCTTTTTAAGTTATTATTATTATTATTATTATTATTTAACTAAATTTAAAATAAAAATTTGCGTACCCTGAGTTTTCAATCAGATATCAGCGGACAAATTCTTTTTATGGCTATATTCAACGACTTTTTTTTATAAATGAGTGGTTATCACAAAGGAATCTCTTAGTTTCTTATGGGTAATTTTTATTTATAAACGTCTCATTCAGTAATTCAAAGCTTATTTAGATTTCTTCAGATTCTTTGAACTTCATTGTGCTTGAGTAGCCTTGATTCTTTTCAATGTCTTAGTAGGTGATATTTATATTAACAGTGTCAACTATTTTTATATTACTTCTTAACTTTTATCATTGGATAAATCTTTCTTTCTAACATCTAAATTCTTTTGGTTAGATTTGAATCAATTTATTCTTAACTTTATTATTCTTAATGCTTTTGTTAATGTAGATATTCTTTTATAATCATTCTTTCTGATTATTTGAAGTTGGATTAAGAAACTTAATAAAGTTAATTTTCTGTTGCTAAACTGTTTTTTATCAGTTTACATTTAAGAATTAGCAATTCGTTATTTTGATCTTCTAATCAGTTCATTAGCTCCCAGATTTTTTTCCTTGATTAAAGAAAGCTTGCTCATATTTTGCAATATATACTTTTATTCGTTATATTAATTTTAGAGTAAATTTGTTATTTTGAATTCCAGGATTAACTTATTCAGTAAGACCGATAATTACTTTTCCCTCTGAAGATGAGCTAGACTCTCGATTCTGTCTTTGTTTTTTCTAGCTCCTATTTAGTCGCTTACTTTCTTACTTTCTTTTTTAATTCTTAGAAAGACAGATATTCTACTCCATTTTTTAATAGGTTTTCTATTGTTTAGTTTTTCTAGATTATTAATTGCAAAGGTAAGGTAAATTAGTTGAGTCTATCTTCCGTTTACTTTAGTTGAAAATTTACTTCTTGCATTTCTGATTTGCTATTAAATTCCTTCTTTAGTTAATTATTTACTTATTGTATCTTCTCCGCTGTTTATACCAAAACCCTATCTTTTTCATTTAATCCAAAGATTTAAGATTTTAAGGTCTTTCTCTCCGATAATAATTGCTAATTCTCCTTTAGGTGATTCATTTTTAACGTTGTTTGTCTTTTTATTTCAGATGAGGTTAATCCATTTTTAATATAAAAAAGCATAATATTATATTTATAAAACTATAGTTGATTTAAACCTTATATACTATTATCTTTCTTTTAGTTAATTTAATTAATATATTATGAAATAATTGATAAGTATAAACAATCATTATTTAGTAACTATAATTTCTAAAATACCATTATTTTAATATAGAATATACATTTTCCAAATAAAACCTATCGATTAGATTTAATCTTTATTGAAAAGTTAGGTAACTTTTAAAATTTTTAAAGTTAACTAGTTTAATATTTTATATAATGCTAGCTTATAAGCATTTTTTGACTAATAACTGAAAAGTATAATAGTCTGTAAAGATAAATAGTTCTATAAAATTATTTTTTTAGTTATAAAAGATAAATTGTAAGCGTGTTATCTATTTAAGAATTATCAATCTTATCTAAAAATAAATACTAAATTGAAATAAAAAGTTAAATAAATCTATAAATTAAATATTTTACTGTATTATATTTAAATACATTTTATATATTTATAAGCAATACTTTATATTATACTTTCTTATCATTTCTTTTATGACAGTTTAGTTAAGTATTTTGATTAACTATAGATATTGGCAATTTTATGATAATTAAAATTATAATAAATAAAATTTTAAGATTATACTTAAATATTATAGAAATAGTTTATTAATTGTTAAATAATAAATAAAGCTTATTGTAGAACTCGTAGTACCTCGTTGGCATGCAGGATCTTTCAATATTTATATTTAATATTAAGAAAAAATGTTCTAATGCTTCTTGTTAAATTCTAGCTGTCCAATGAATCAAGTCAGTTTCTCAAAATGAGGAATCTGCTTATAAAAAATTTCTCTCGAACCAATGTTCCAGTCTTCTTGAATAAGGTACAATAAGAATTAGTAATTAAGTCATGAGCAGGCCTGTCAGTCAAACTTTCATACTACTAGAGAGAACCTTTGGGTAAATTAAGCTTGTCTCTTCCGAATTTATCCACCCCTCCCTTGGTGGCATCTAGTATGAGATTTTACGCAATGCATTATACACTGCACCAGATTGCTTACTAGTTCTCCTGATCACAGCCGATATCAATTTTATTATATATAATATAATAATAATAATTTTTAAATGCTACATTAAAATATTATTTATTTATTCATGAAACCTAAAAATTTAAACTTTTTCTATTACATTTTTTATCAGGTAATTTTCCTATACTTTATATTATATAGACTATTAATTATTATATAAACTTGATTTTCTTAAGCTTAGTAGAAAAAAGCAATAATGATAAAAAATTAATTAATTTCAACTAAAAAGTTTTTGGACTGGAAACTCCTTTCCGATTGCACGCCCCGACGCTCTCTTTTTATAGAGAAACTGGGATATTCTGTTTTGCTCCAGGCACAGCTGCTAGGGAGCTCCATCGCTATGAGCAGCCAGGCTTTAAGCCCTTACCAAGAGCGGTTAATCTCAAAGAAGCGTTCCCTTCAGAAAATGACTCTTACCAGGGATTTTCTCAGTGACAGGAAAGGAACTTTTTCCTACCCATAAAACCAGAAAGTGTTGTCACGAAGGTCATTCTCATCTCACACCATCTTTTCAGTTATATGATAAAAAATTAAAAAACTATAATAAAAATAATTAATGCAATATTGAAGTTTATTAGAAATGTTTGGAGGGGGTATTTCCGAAAAATCTAAAAGTTTAATATATCAAGCTTATTTTTATAAATTTAATATTTTATGTTATGTATAATTAAATAATATTTATTTAAATAAATCTTAATATATAAGCAGAAAATAATTATTATAAAAATTGGTTAAATACTAAAAAATCTAATTTATCAAGATTTTTAATTTAAAAATATTAAAAAATAGAATAATTAAAATGAAAAATTTGATTTATTCACAACTGAAATTAATGCTATTTTGTATCATTTTAATCTTTAGTTATTTAATTATTTATCTCTTTTTAAATTAATTAAAAATTGATATTAAATGGTTTTAAAAACATTTCCATAAATTAATTATTTAATTAAAAGATATCCATAATATTCTTTATAGGGTTAATTTTTTAGAAAAACTATTTAAATTTTTTCTCTAATTTAAAAAAGAATACTTTTTTATCTTATTATAATATATAAAATTTCTTGAATAAAGTCCCTTAATTAAATTTTTTTTAAATTATTTTATTAAACAAATAAAGAAAAGTAACAAATGACTCTTTCTATATTGATAATTATGAAATTATTATTAATTTTATTTTTTAATTTTTCTTAAATTATTCACAATTTTTCATTTTAATTTGTTCAAAAAATTGAAAAATATAATTTTTTAATTAAAATTTAGAACTAATATCTAGCTAATTATTTTTAAGAAAAAATAAAAATTAATCAAATTCCGAAAGAAATAAAAATAAAATTTGCTTTCATTTCCATTTTTTAGATAATTTAAGGCTTATAATTTTTTAAGTTTAAATATTTTACAAAAATAATTAAAGAAAAATTTATTTATTTACTGCAACTTTAACAAAAATAAAAAGTGCCTCTTTCAAAAATTCTAAGAAAAATTACTTAAAAATAAAAGCTTTTAAGTAAATTTAAAAATTAAAAGCAATTATAAATTTAAATTATATTTAATCTTAAAATAATATAAGTATTTGTTTTTCTTAACTAGATTTATTTAAATTTAAATTTTAAAATTATGTTTAAGATTTAATTTCTTTTATTTATTTTAAAATCTTGAAAATAAAAATTTAGTTTATTAATAAATTAATTTTAAATATAAATAAAATTAATATAATATAAAGTTATTTATTACTTTATAAATTTCATATTATTTTAAATTTTATTAAAAGTGTTTATTTTTTTGCAAGTTTAGCATAACTTGAAAAATTTTGTTATCCACTATGAAAATAAAAAATAATAAGCTAAAATTTAAAAAATTAAATTATACTAAAAATGCTATTTAATTAAAAGAAAGTATTAGAAAATAATTTATTATACATAAATGCTTAAGCATCTAGATTTATAATAATATGAAATCTTTTATTTCTTATTGTATAAAGAAATTTAATTAAAAAAGAAACAAATTTTTAAATGCAATAATTTAATAAATTTAATAAAATAAATGCTTACATTTCATTGTGAGATATTATGATTATGAAAGAGATAAAATAGTTATAAAGAAATAATATATTGCAAATAAGTATAATGTTAAATAAGATTTTGCATGCTAATAAACTATTAAGAATATACTAAAATATTATCTTTAAATGCAGATGTAAATTAATTTGTTTCTATAGATTAAAGTGTTTATTATTAATCTTAATCTAACTGTCATTTATATTTATTTCTATTTCTTCGTTTATTTCCATTTTATCATCTTACCAACCAAGACCTGACATAAATTTAAATTATTAACAGCCTCTAAGAGCATTTATTTGTAAAAAAGAAAAAAATATTTTTTATAAATTAATAATAAGAAAATAAAGTTAATATTTAAGAGATATAAACAAATTAAAAAATAAATTAGATTAATAAATAAGTTTTTAATTATAGATTACTAGGTTATTTAATTTTATTATCAATCTAAGATTTAAATAAGTTAGATATTTTTCATTTAAATCTAATTTTAATTAAGAAAATAATAAAATGTCGTAAGGTGATTATCTGATTATGATATTATTATCCAAATCTTAAATTCTTTCCTCTGATCTACTCTAGGAAAACTAAAGCACCACTCATTAATAATAAAAGGCCTTATCAATCTTCCGATTTCTTCTTAGTGAAAATTATTTAAACCCTGATTTTCTTAAGGAAACTATTCTAATAAATTATTTATTAAAAAATTAGTCAAATTAAATAAAAGAAATCGATTAAAACATTCAAAACAACCCTAATATGCAAACTAAAGAGAATCATTATATAGAAACCAAAGAAGAAGAAAAGTAAAATTTGATGAATAAAGTTTAGATAGAATAAATTTAGAAACCTAGTATAAAAAGATACCAAAATGAAATATAATTATAGTAAAAAGAATAAATAATAAGTGAATCTAAAAATTAATCATTTATTTTAGAAGAAAAATTTTAAGTTTTTTATTAAACTAAAAATAGCAATTTATTCGATGGCCCTAAAAAATCATTTGAACTGCTATAAGAAACAAAATTAATAGAAAAGTGATAATAAATTTAAAATTCAGACTTATAATTTAAATTACTTAAATATTTGAAATAAAATCATGGATTCATCAAAGTTTTATACGGGTTGATACTTTAAGATATTTTATAAATAAAAATTTCTAAAATTCTAGAATAATGATAATTTTCATATGATGATCCAATAAATCCTGTAGAAGTAATTTCTTTCCTATAATAAGACAAAATTAAGCAACTAAAAGGAATTAAAGAATAAATTAATAAATGAATCTAAAGAAAAGAAAAGAAAAAATATTTTTATGTTTGGATACTAGCATTTACTTTATATAACTTCAGTAATTGAATAATATTCAGAGTTTTACAACTTCGATAAAAAATAGAAAAAAATATTGAAATTGGGAAATAAAAAAGATTTAAAAATTTATAAATTTAAACTTTTAAACCCTGAAAAAGTGAATATTTGAGAAGAAAATTCGATAATAGTAAAGATAGAATTAGCGAGTTAAAAAAGGACAATAAAAGCTTTTTACTTAGAAAATAAAAAGGGAAATTAATAAGAAAGATAATAAAAATAGTTTTCAACTTATGAAATTTTAAAAAAATTGCATGATTGCTACGATTGATAATATTATCTATACGAAGAGGTATTAAACTTAATGAAAATGAAAATGATAAGGAGAAAACTCTTGATATTTATCCTTTAAGTGATATTTGCAGCATTTAAATCTTTATAGAAAAAAGTTAAGATATAGACTAAACTGAATATACTGAAGTATCAAGTTAAAATTTATTTGATAAACTATTTTAAATTTTGGAAAGTGAAGATTCAACTTAGCTTTTGATTTTTTTACTAGAAAGTAATTTTTCTTTCCTTTAAATTTTATATGCAAATATATTATAAGAATTTTTACAAGAAACTCTTGTTCAAATTTTAAGCTTATTTCCAAAAATTAATAAACAATAAAAATAAGATAAACAATAAATTATTTAAATGATAAAATAAAGTAAGAAAAACTAGTTAAAATAATATTTGATTGAATAATTATAGATATAATATGACGAAATGTTAAGATATATCTATATTTTTGATAAAGAAAAAATTAAATATAGGATATAATTTTGAGGATTCTTTATTACTTAATTTTATAGATATGATAATTAAGAAACTTAAAGATTTACTCTAATGAATAATTTAGAAAAAATACAAGATGATTTAGACATTAGAAAGATATAAAAAATAGAAATAAAAAGTGATGTTAGTTAGCTTAATTTATATGATAAATAAAAGTAAATAAAATATAAAAATATAAGTGAATTAACTTAAATGAATGAAATAGAATACTTAGAATTTTGAGAAACAGAACTAATTAAAAGAAAAAAATATTTACCTCAAGAAATAAAAAATGAAAGCTTACTATAAGAAAGTTAAATGATATGCAAATATATTGAAAAGAAACTAATAAGTAAGGATGACAATAAAGAAGATTGAATCTCAAATCAAAATAATTAATTTAGATAAAAATAAATGATAATAGAACATATAAAATAAGATATAAAATATTTAGTTGAATAAAATCTTATTAATTGATAAAATGATATACAAGAAAATTGATTTGAATTAGTGTATAAAATGATTTAGCAAAAGATAGATTAAATATAATTTTTAGAAGGAATATAGAAGTAAAGATTTAAATTTATATAAGAAGATGTAATCTTATACTAAAAAATAGATTAAATCTATATAAAGAATTGATATAACAATTATAGGAATTAAGCATAGTAGATTCATGAAATTTATTAATTTGTTAATGATATTATTTAATCAAGTAATACTGAGTATTAATCTAAATTAGATTTATTAGAAATGAGTTAATATGAAGAATAGAACAAGGAAAATATTATAATGCATTTTACACTTTTGCACATGTTTTAGTCCTAAGAATATTCTAATATTTTGATATTTTAAAAATTTGAATACAATAATAATTGATAAAATTTTAGAAAAATACCAAATAAGAAAATTTTAGAACTTTGTAGAAATTATCTAAAAGAAGAAAGATAGAAATAAGACTTTATACAAAAATTAAGTAATTTCGATTTAATACATCTAGTTTATCTAATTTCCTTCTAAGAAATTGAAGAATTTTCTTAAATAATAAAAGTTATAAATTACTTCTAAAGAATAAAATATCAAAATTAAAATTATATAAATTTATTATAAAACAACCAAATGGAAGAATTTTACTCTATTGTTGAGCAAAAGTTAAGAGATACCTATAGTACTATAAGACATCTATTTTTTATAGACGATAAGTAGATATCATATTGAATTTCTTTAGATTAGGAAGAAAAAATCATTATATCTCCTTACTTTCTAGGATAAAATGATCCTAGAATTCTATTTGATATTTTATAGTAAAATAATTATAATTGAAAATAAATTCTAGTATAGTTTCGCTAATATGAATATGATGCTTCTTAATATTCAACAATTTAGATTACAGAAATATATTTTAATCGTTAAAGTGAAAAAGATACTTTATGAACATTTTAACATAAATTTCCAGGTTATACTTTAATTGAGTAAGTATATGAAACAGATAAAGTAGTTATTTTAAAAGTACTAAACTGATAAAAAGAATTTAGAATAATAAAATTTATGAAATCAGATAGAAATCATAAAAGAATTGAATAAATAGTATAAAAGTTATGAAATTCTAATGAGTAATATAAATAATACTGTGTTCAAATTTATAACTATGATATTTCTTAAAAAAACTAATATTGGATAGAAATGTAATATTGCGAACAGGGATCATTACATTAACTCATCAAAGATAGAAACGGAAAAAATTTTGAATTAGATTGAATTTATAAAATAACTCAATTTCTTATAGAAGCATTTGCATTTCTTTAAAGTTTAGAAATTTCACATTAAGACATCAAACCTCATAACATTTTTGTAGTTAGTGAAGAAAAATTAAAAATAGGAGATTTTGATTGCTCAGATCCTTAAAGCATAATTTAAGATAATAATTCTATTGTCTATACTAAAGGCTATTAATCCCCATAAATATATTATAAAGATAGAAATCTATATAAGTCAGATGCATTTTCATTAGGAATTACTTTACTTGAAGTGATAACTCTTAAAAATCAAAGTCATCTAAAATTGAATGAAGAAAAAAGAGATAATTAAGAATTATTTGATTTGATAGGAAAGCTAATAGATGAATAATATCCTGACTTAAATATTTAATTTCTATAATGAATTCTATTTCTAATGATTTAATGAGATGAAGTAATGAGATGTGATTTTAAAGAGTTATAGTAAATTTGAAGGAATAAAAGTATAGATTATCTAAAATATAATTTGAAATAACAAAATTTAAATAAAAAGGCTAGCTTCTAATTTAATAATGATACATCTAGTAAAAATATAATTCTGCTTTAAAGCTCTTCATAACAATCTTAAAAAAATAGTTAATTATCATCTTAAGATTCTAATAGTTCTTAGTTAATTGATAAGTATTACTCATTTTAAACATCTTCATTTATGCGATAAGCAAAGACTTTTTCTGAATAATCTAAACTCTCATAGTCAGTATAATTATCCCATAAGCTAAAAAATATTTTGCAAAATTAATAAAAAATAGAGAAAATACCTTATCTTGAACTAGATGATATAGAATCTAATTATTCTTAGTTCTTTTATTTTATTTACTTATAGTAATAAAAGCTTTACACTTAGCAATATACTAAATACTTTATTTCTAGTTAAGTAGTTCAACAATAAAAAGTTTATATTGGACAATTAAATTAATAATTATTTCAAGAGGGTATAGGTAGACTTTTATAGGAATAAATATATTATGAAGGAGAATTTAGAAATGGATTTAAAAATGGAAATGGACTTCTTATAAACTTAGAAAACAAAACTATAGAAAGAGTTTACTTTGAATCAGATTAAATAATATACTCCTAACTAATACTAAATATTAATTAGAGTTTAGATATCTAATTTTTAGACTAAGAAATATAATTTCCTCAACTATTTATAAGCAAAAATGTGATTATGATACTAATAGATAGATTTGCAGAGATAATGAAAGCAAAAATATTTATAGAAAAAAATAAACTTTACTTAATTAATATAAATGAATAAGAAATCTACGAAGGAGAAATAGATTCGTAATATAAACCACATGGCTATGGAAAATTATTTAATTAGGAAGAATAAATATTTTATTAAGGATTCTTTATTAATGGTTAAAAACATGGAAAAGGTATTTTAATAGATATGAAAGATTAAATAGTCCTAAAAACTAAATACTGCTTTAATAGACTTTTAAATTAAAAAGATGTAATTGGTGATAAAGAAATTGCAAATATAAGAAAATGAGATAAAAAGTTAGTTAAGTGATCTTTTTAATATAATAAAATAAAATAAGTATCTAATGCAGAATTCGATATTAGTTAATAAGATTAAGAAAACTTTTAGTTAATTGTGAAGAATGAATTATTCTAGTAAATGTTTTCTACAATTAAACAAACTGAAAATCAGTTGAAAAAGAAAATTCAGAAATTGATTTGATATAGTTTTATAATTAAAAATAAAAGCACCAGATAAAAATAAATAATTAAAAAAATAAACTATCTATATTTAAATAAAATAATAGAAAATTTCTAAAGATTACAACAAGAAAATTTTCCACAACTGCCTCAAAAAAAATGCCGAGTTATTAGAGAAGCTATTTAATTTTATTTAAATCTAAGATAAAAATTAAAAAAAGTATAAAATTTTTTTTTTTATAACTAAAATAATTGAAATCGAATATTATTAAAAATTAAGCCTACATTTTTTTTTAAACGTAAAGTAAACTTTTATTCCTAAATATATTAATCGAAAGAAATGAAACATATAAAGAAAAAATATTATAATAATATATTCCTTAAGAACATTAAATTAAAGAAAAAGACTAAATTAACATTTTTTTAATTAGTTTTATTTTAATTAAAAGTAAAGACAAAATAAAAGGAATGTTTTAAAAAGAAATTAATTTTAAAACAATAATTGAATATTAAATAAATGGAGTAAGTTATGAGGGTGAATAATTTTAAAACAAATATTAAGGGCCAGGAAATATAAATCTATAAAGGGAAATATATATGAAGGATAATGAAACGGAGGATATAGATAAGGAAAAGGAGTTGCTTTAAAAAAAAATGGGGAAACTTATGTGGGTGATTGATATTAAAATAAAAAACATGGAAAAGGAAAATATAGGTATTAAAACGGAGATACTTATGAAGGAGATTGATTTTAAAATAAATATCAAGGTTTTGGAAAATATTATTTTATAAATGGAAATTTTTACAAAGGATAATGATATTAAGGATAAAGATAAGGAAAAGGAAGTGAATTTTATGAAAATGGTGATATTTATGAAGGTGATTGATTTTAAAATAAATATCACGGTTTAGGAAAATATAAATTCTTAAATGGAGATTTTTTCGAAGGATAATTTTATGATGACAAAAGGTAAGGAAAAGGAATTGCATTTTATATAAATGGAGACAGTTATGAGGGCGATTGATAATAAAATAAAAAACATGGACAAGGAAAATATAGATATTAAAACGGAGATAATTATGAAGGATAATGAAACGAAGGAGAAAAATAAGGAGAAGGATTTGAAATTTATATAAATGGAGATATTTATGAGGGTGATTAATATTAGAATAAAAAACATGGATAAGGAAAGTTTAAATCTAAACTTAAATAAGATTTTAAAGTATGGTGGCGGAAGGATAAACTATATAAAAAGAGTAATAAATCTTGAATTAAATATTAACTTAAATTAAACTATCTTATAATATATTTACAAATAGATAATTAATTTAATTATTATTTTTAAATTAATTTTTCATATTTCTTGTTTTATTTCAAATTTCATGGCTTAACATTTTCTTTAAATGCATAATTAAAAATAATAAATTAGAACATTTTCAAAACATTTTATATTAATTTTTCTCTGAGGTACGTTTGATTAAATGTATTTCTAGTTTCATATTATGATTAAGATACTTTCTTTATTAGATATCATCAACTTGTTAAAATAATATCTTTTTAAATTAGTAGTTTCCCATTCAGATTTTTTATAAATTCTCTATATTTAATAAGATTTAAATTATCCAATTTCTAGTAAATTCATTTTTTTTAATTTTTGACCTTTTTGACCATAGTTTGAATCGATTTTTATTTTTTAGATAAAAAATAAGCTTGCTTAAAGTTCTGATTTATATTCTGTTTAAAAAAGCGAAGAAAGCCTTATGCAGTTCCAAGAATAAATGCTTTATAAATTTGAAAATTACATAAAGTCTCTGTTTAGCATTTTTTTATATTTATCTGATTATGCATAGATAAGTGTTTTTTAATATTCTTGTTACTAAAAGTAGCATCAAATAAAGGCTGATTTGATTTCTATATAGTAGAGTAAAAATGTATATTTAACATATTATAAATAATCTAAATAATTTATTAAGCAAGAGATATTCTAAATATAGGTAAATTATTAGTAGTGACTGTCAAAAGAGGAGTGTCTTATCATTTATACGAAAGTAAGAGTTATCGAAAGCAATTATTTTCATCTTTCTTTTTATATAAATCATAAATAAAGAAAATATGATGTATCGTTTATCTCTTTAAAAACTGATAAAAGAAAAAGGTTTCTAAGTGATTATTTTATCTTATAGTTTAAAGATAATTTTTATAAGCTCAATTAATTTTTAACTCTTCTAATCACTTTTTTCAACTAAATTATACAAATTTACCTATCTATTTAATTATGGCTTTTCTTAAGAATTTTCCGTAAATTCTGAACTCTAAATGAAAGGAGTGATTAACATATTTAAGAAGCGAGATACGTTTATTTGGAGTAGGTAATATAGCAATGCTTTGATGGATTATTCATAAATCTTCTATGTCTTATTCATATCTGACTTTTACTAAGCAAATATTACTTTATGATGTAATAAAATAGCTATCTTGGTAATACTAAGCATATTACTAAAGCAAGGAAGGGAAGCTAACACTTAAATGTCTTTTATCTTTTGATTAGTAATTTTTAAGAGAAAAGTGTTTGAAAAATATCTAAATGCTTCATTAGTTAAGCTAGAAAGATCTACATCTTATTGCCTTAAATCTCTTTTATAAACTAGTCTCTAAGCTATGCCTAATATTTACATACTATTTAATTGAGTAAAATAAGCAACTATAAAATCCTTCATTACTTATAATTTAGGCAATTCGTTTAGAAAATATAAGTGGTTATATAATAACTATTGAATAAAGCTGAACATTAAGTGTGGCTATATCCAGTGATTCAGAATTCATCGTATCGGGAAGTTTAGATAATGCGGTGAGACTATGGGACGTCAAGACAGGTACCTGTAAGACCTTTAGTGGCCACACACATTATGTATATGCTGTGGCTATATCCAGTGATTCAGAGTTATTTTTCTTGATACAGAAGATATTCAAAAGCAATTACTTCAGAGAGAACTTTTAAAGCCCTATTTATAACTAAGAGAAAAGAAATTTTAAATAGATAATTCTTAAAAAAGTTAAGACTAATATAAGATATTATTAGTCTAAAGCATTGATCATACAGAATCTTGATAAAGCAGGTAACATGCATATCTTATATTCTATTCTCTTTTAATAAATTTGTTCATCAATTAATCTAAAAGGGCCATATATCTTTAATAAGAAATCTAAGGAATGTTTTTTCACCTAGTCTTAGAGTTAAAGAATTACTCTTAATTTATTACTCCAATTCAGCTTTAAAAATTAGTGAATTACTATTGAAGCCTAAAATAAGCTAAGGCTATTAATTTTAATTAAATACTTATTTGTTTCTAGTTAAAATAGCTTATTAGTGTACTAAGTCTAAAAGAATAGAGAAGCTATTTATTAAATTAGGATTTATTATTTAATACTTAGCTTACTAAGACCAGAGTATTTATAATTACTTATAAAATATACAAAATAGATATAAAGAAGAGAGAAAGAAAAATAAGAATGAAGTTACTAATTTATTTTTTAAATAAAGGCAAAGAAAATTCAAAATAAACTAAAAATCAAAAAATTTCAAGAAGGTACTTTAAATAGATAAAATTTAATAAGAGTTTGAATGTCTTTAGAAAACTAAAGATTAAATAGCAAAACATATGATCAAATTTCGAAATCATATTAAATCTTAAAGCAAAAATAGATTAAAGAAAAAGAAAGGAAAAGGAAATATACCAATGATAAGAAATAATAAAACAACTATTTAGATAATCCTATTAAAGCCAATATGATAACATAATTATGTAAAATAATTGAGTTTATTAAATATTATAAAAATAAAATCACTTAGTTCATTTATTTGTATATTCAATCATATAAGCTATATGACTTTGAATTTTATTTTAATAATATACTAAAAAAATCTTTTTTTTTCTAGTTTCTATTAATAGAAATTCATTAACTGCTTATATTATAATCGATCAAGCTCTGTTGGAATTTTTAGATTACTCAAAAACAACTAAAGTTATGCTACATTATATCTATTTAAGTTACAGCTATAAATCTTTTAATTTTATAATAGCGATCTAATCTTTAAAATTCTGTGATTTACCAGCTGAAACTTATTAAAAATGCATTAAGCATGAAATAAATAAAACAGTCAATTTCAGTTTTACTTAACCACTCTATAATTTGATTCCTTTAACTGGCAAATTTATAAATTTATTAATCAGTAGTAGAATCTTTTTCTAAGCAGAATTAAGATATCATTCTATTATCTCTAAAAATACTTTAATTTATATTGAAAAACATTATAATAACTTATTTTCTCTAGGTCTCCTCTTTTGCTTTTAAATATGAAGATCTACTTATTCTAGCTACTCCATTATCTTTAACTAAACTAAATGTCTAATTTAATTCCTACACTATTTATTCCTTATTACTAACTTCTTTTAAATTGGAAAATCTAGAAAACACCACTCTAAAATGGATGATGAGTAATTTACGTAATAATAATAAATTAGCTATTTATCCCTAGAATATATTCAATTACTATTAAATGCTTTAAATGAAGATCTAAGTTGAGATATAGCAAACGATAAATCAACATCCTCTGATTTAATTAAAATTTTATTTATGCAATTAGCAAACTTTCAGAAAACTTTAATATTATGGAATATTAAAATACTTTAAGAAGAGTAAATTTCTAAAATAAATAGCAAATCTTGGGAGGATTAGAAGCAAACTTAAAAATAATCTTTCGACTAATTAGAACTGTCATAGTAATGAAAAAGGAGTTGGAATTGTTCCAAAATGTAATCGACAAACACGCTTTGGATAAAAACATAAACATATTTTGTAACAATTATAAGGAGTAAGACAATTCGAAGATGGAAGAACTAGATTAAGATTAGCAAGTAACACATTAGCAAATTGAAAAAGATTTTATGAAGAAAGAAAAGATAAACCGAAACTAGAAAACAAGAGTGAAGAAAATAAAAACAATCTTGCATCAAATGGATTAATAGAGCCCAAAAACAATCAAATAATAAAACCCAACAAAATAGAAATATTTTAAACAAGAGTAAAAATTTTTCAAAAGAAATGCTAAATCTATAGTAGCACATGACATATCTGGAGAAACAGTAAATAAAAATAAAATGATTTGGAAGAAGATTCGGAAAGACCTTACTATTTTTTTACCCAATAACGATGAAAAATTAAGGAAGAAGCAAGTTAATCAATAGAAGTAGCATAAGCCTATAGAACTGGCCTTAAACTAGGAACCCGATCGCTACTAGGAAGAAGATAACTATTTAAAAAAGCATTTTATTTTCCTAGAAAGCCTGTAGTTTTATTTTATTTAAAATAATTATATCTTAGTTGCTTAAATGACAATTAAAATAGAAATCTATAGCTTATTCAAATAAAAGCTTATTATATACAACCTTTTTAACTTCATAAGATTATATATTTCTTAGATATTTAAAATTATGATTCTTTTTACTGAAGTTTTATATTTTTATTTTTTATTACATTTTTATGAATAATCAGATGATTGAATTTTTAGTAATAAAATATCGCTAATAAACTATCATACTTCATGTTTAAATAACAAAATATAATAAATATAAAATTCTTAAAAGAGACTAGTAAAAAAAATTAATGTGGATGCAAAAAATGATTATTTTCTTTAGCATTTAAAATATAAAGACTGAAATTACAAAGCCAGGTTTTTTAAAATATAAGTCAAAATATCAAAAATTCGATTTAACAAATATTCTATGAACTTATTTCAAAAAAATTACTTTATATAAAACAATACTATGAAAAAAGCTTTTGAAAACTTTTTATAACTAGAAAATATGAATAATAAAAAAATTAATTTTCGAAGAGACTTAATTTTAGCTTTATTTAAAAAAAATATTGATGCAGTAATAATTTTTAAACTTGACAAACTTCATAAAACTAAAATTTCTAGATTTGAATCATATAAATTAATTCTACTCTTTAAAGTCTACAATTTTTGATATAGACTCTTATGATTTTTATAAATTTTATTTTATAGCTTATTTTAATATAATTTTGAATAAATGGATTTATAAATTATTTTTTCGTTTAGTTGTAAGCATTTTATTAGAATTTCATTGATATGATAACTTTTAATTTAGTGATAAAAGTCCAAGAATGTCTGAGAGCAGCTAACTACTTTAATATGCTGTAAACTTTGAATGACTTCTGAATGGACATAAAGGAAATTTTTTGCCTCTCATTTCTTCAAATAGAGACCATCGTGAGTAATGAACGCAAACTCCATAATCGAAGAATTCAAGCCCCTTTCAAGACCTGATAATCTGCCAATAACTTTCCTTGATACTATTTGGGACTTCTCCTCCATGGTTTACAGGTATAAGTAGACAAATCGATTTTCTACCACCATTCTTTTGATAATTTCACAATTTTATTTATATATTTTATTAGCTTTCTTGCATAATAATTTAGATAGGAAAACTTGCTTTTCAAAAGTATCTTTCATAATATTTGGTAAGTTTAGTTACATTCTAACTTTTAATTTTTATATTTACTTATAAATTTAGATTTACTTATAAATTTAGATTTTTCCCTATATGTCTATAAAGATAATAATAAATCATATAACTACTAAGAAAAAATAGTTTTTATAAGCAACTTCTCTTTACTCTAGCCATTTCTTAATTACATTCTATGCATTAAAATTAATAAATACCTCCTATGGTTTATTATTATTATATTTAAACATAATTAGCTTTCAATTTTTTATACACTATTTAAATAGAGATTTTCTAATATTATATATTAAGCATATCGAACATTATTAAATTATTAATTAATTTCAACTATAAAAGTTTTTGGACCGGAAACTCCTTTCCGATTGCACGACCCGACGCTCTCTTTTTATGGAATAACGGGGATATTCTGTTTTGCTCTAGGCACAGCTGCTAGGGAGCTCCATCGCTATGAGTAGCCAGGCTTCAAGCCCCTACCAAGAGCGGATAATCTCAAAGACAGTGTTCCCTTCAGAAAATGACTCTTACCAGGGATTTTCTCAGCGACAGGAAAGGAACTTGTTCCTAGCCATAAAACCAGAAAGTGTTATCACGAAGGTCATTCTCAGCTCCCACCATCTTTTCAATTATTTGATAATTTATTTTACATAGGTCTAACAAATCTTGAAAAGTTTAGTTTGAAAGTATCAAACTGTATTTTTAATTATTCTAACTTTCTGCCTTTTTAATAATCATTTCCTCAAATTACTGTTTGTTCTAATTATCATTTTTTTTATTTTTTAATTTGAATTTAAATTATTAACTTTTTCACTTTAATGGTTTAAATTTTTAAATTTTGCAAGTTATCTTTCCGTTAATCTTCAAACTTACTAGCTGAGTATTTTCAAAAAATTCATCCTGCTTTAATTGCTTTTTTATTATTTATTCTCTGTAATTAGATTGTAAATACTTCTAATTTACTTTCTTTAGTGAAGTTAAATTTAACATTAGTTCATATTTACTACCATTCTTCAACTCAAATCTATTATAGTTGAAAAATTATCTAACTTACCAATTTATTGATTCTGAATTTTTCAAATAATTTCCTTTTTAAATGCCTCTATCATTTGATGAAAACCTAGATTAAAGAATTAAATTTTAACTAACTTACATTATATCTTGCTAATAAATTCAAAAATTAATCATTATTTGCTTATTTTAGTTATTTTTGTAAAGTAATTATCAAATGTTAAGTTATTTACTCTTTTTTAAAAGAGTAAAAAAAATTTAAAATCGAGCAATAATATAGATAGTAGTATAAAATTAAGTTAAGATATAACAGCAAAAGTTTAAGTTGCAAAAATCATAAGAAAAGAGCAAAAGTTAAATTCTCTAAAAAAAACAAAAACATCATTAATTCCATTGATCAGAACTAAGATTATATGAAGTGTATTTGCAAGGAAAAATTAAAAGATATGAAATTTGATGTCATAATTAAGATAAAAAAGTATTATTATAATACCTTTTTATAATTTATAGTTAAAAAGTAAATTATTAGTTAATATAACTTAACTGAATAGACACATACATAATAATTGATAACTTTTAAGTGCAAATTTCAAAAACAAATATAGGAATTTAAAAGCAATAATTTAGTAATTTTTATCTTTTTGATCATTTAAGATACTTAAGGAATTGGTAATTAAAATAAATGAAATTTTATCAGAGTCATGCTTGCTTAAAAATGATGGATTAATATTTGTAAAGTATAAAAATTAACAGTATAAAATTGGAAAAAAATAGAATCAGCATTGTTTAAGGATACATATGTATAATTATAAAAATAGATAATAAAAGAAACCTCATTACATTGAAAATAATAGATGCAAAAATAAAAAATAAATTAAATAAGAAAAAGAATAAAAAAAATATCTAAAAGTTTTAGAAAACAATTAAGAAAATTAATTATTACTTTGAAACAAAAACTAGAAATATCTAGTTTAATTATATGAATCTAATTTTAAGATTAAAATATCGGTATAATTAATCAAATAAGGAAAGATGTTGCAATAGAAAATATATTCTAAGATAATTAAATTTTGGGTCAAATAAAATTAAAAAAATCATATCTCAAAAACACACAAAAAAAGCAAGAGATTCTCTATTAAATAGATAGGCAAATTAAATTAAGACTACAGAATCTAAAAATATGAGAGGAAGGTGCTACAGAGCAAGATGAGTAAGAAATAGCTTAATAAAAATTCTCACTTAAAAATTTATTTCATTTTTTAGTTTCTTTAAATCTCTTTATTTTTAAAAATCTCATTTTCATCATTTTTAATAATTAAAATTATAACTAATAATAATTTAAAAATTTTAAGGCTAAGTTTATTTAATATGAGAAGTATTATGAAATATTATTTAAGTTATAAATTTATCATTTAATTATTTATTATTAACTAAGCATATTTATTTTTGCTTTAAATATTTAATTTTTTTTTTAATTAATAAGATATCTTTAAGTAGTAAAAAATATTTATTCTCTGATTATAGAAAATTTTAACTTTTATTCAACAAAAATTCTAACAAAAATAAATAATTAAGTATACAATTGTTTAATTTATAATTACGATAGAAATGATTTCTATTTCTATTTATTTTTTAAATTTAATTTATTTTAAGCCTAAAAACATTTTTATTCTTTTAATAATGTTTATTCCTGTAGAAAAGTAAATTTTTTAATCTTATAGCATTGTAATTGCAAAATGTTAAATTTTTTTATTTGTGGTTTTTTTTAATTATAAGAAATTTGACGTTATAAAGTTTCTTTTTTATTTTTTTTAGAAAAAGTCATTATAATATTTTAAAATAAAAAGTTTTTCTTATTTAATTTTTCTATAATTATGAGAGACTAAAAATGTTAAAATAATTAAAAAATATTTAAAATTTTTAAATATAAGCATATATTGTTAGAATTTTTATTTCATGATACGCTTCTTAAAATAGATATTTTCTTTCTTTGATTAGGTAAATAGATTTAAATAATTTATTTAAAAAGTATTACTTAACTCTAGTTCTTTCATGAGTTTTTAGGTCTCTTAGTAATTTCTTTTTCAATACAGCGGGACTTCCCAACGAATTAAATTCAACTTTATAATTTTAATTTTAGACACTATAATACACTAGTCTAAAATCGCATGGTTGAGTAATTAACAAAGTTTAATTGAATAAGCTAAAGAATGTAGTAAAATTAATTATTAAATGGCTCAATTCTAAAAAAATTAGCTTTAAAATCTTTAATAAAATTAGAAAATAAAGGTTTGAAGTAAAATACCTCAAATTTGTCCACAAATAGTGAAAGTTAAATCAAAAAGTAAATTATTTAGCAATATTTTTAGACTTAAAATTAAAGTAAAGCAGCAAATCTTAATTATGTAAAAATATTATTTAAAATTTTACTTTTTAATAAATTTATTTTATTTTAAATCTTTTTTCCTACCAATTTAGTTCTTAAATTATATAAAATAATTTCTTAAATTAACTAAAAAATTTCGAATTTAACTTTGAAAATCATATCATTTAATATATTGATTATTCATAATTATTACTATCATTTAAAATTATTATACTATCAGAAAATTATATTTTTAATTGCTATTTTATCAAAGCTTAAAGTATATATTATTTTTTATAAAAAGATATTATACTTAATGATGTAATAAAAAAGAGTAATTAAAATTAAAGAATATTGTAATTAAAAATTAATATTGTAGCAGCAAATTTTTTGTTAAAAGCTTTTAGAAAAATTATTTTTTTGAATTAATATATAAATAAAGTATAAAAATCATAATCTAAAATATATTATAATTCCTACAATAAAATTTATGTTTTAAATAATTTGAACACAGAAGTTTATTTAACTTTTAATAAAAAGAAAGATTGAAGTTCTTGCAAATTTTATATATTTATTTCAATAATACTCGATACTTTCTTCGAGTAAAATTAGAAGTTCTTTCCTTTAAAAAACATTAATAATAATAAAAGTCTAAAATTTAGATAATTTTTTGCCAGTAATAATTTTTATTTCAAAATAGTAAATATTTTTCAAACATTTCTTTAAAAAGATAAATTATTTTAATGTCTTTTTAATTCTCTAAATTATAAAGTTTCGTTGTATTTCTATTACTCGATCTTTAAAATCTTTTAATGAAGGAATTCTATTATTTTAAATACAAATTAATTAAAATTAAATTACTTTTAAGATTTCAAGTTTTTTTTCAATTTCAAATGTTTTTATTAATTTTTTTTAAACAGTAAAAGAAAAATTAAAAAAATTAAAAATATAAAAATTTAATTTTTTTTATTATTATAGCATATTTATTTAAAAACTAAATATTAATCTTACTAATAATTTATTTTTAATATCATTTTTAAATCAAACACATTGATTTATTATTATAGTTTTTAATTTAATTTATGTAAAAATTTTGTTCTTTATTATTTTAATTTTTTGCTCATTAGTTTTTTAATACTTTATATGTTTTGTATAATTTTTAATTTATTTATATAATTTAGATTTACTATTTGACTAAAATAACTTACTTCTTAAAAGCTTTCATTATAAGAAAATTTTGATATATTTTAGAAAATTTTATTATCCACAATTAATCATAAAATAAAAAAAAAATGAAAAATGAAATTATAAGAAAATATTTAAATTAATGAAAACAATAGAAAACGTATATATAAATGATAAGTATCTAGACTTATATAATTTTTTTTATAATTAAATAAATAAAAAGAATTATAGAGCGCGTAGCATCTCATTGTCGCACAGCTCTTTCAATATTAGTATTTAATATAAAAATAAATCTTCTCATGTTTCTTACTGCAATTCTAGTCGTCCAATGAGTCATGTCAGCTTCTCCAAATGGGGAATCAACTTATTAATTATTATTCTCGAATCTCGAATCAAATACTTCAGTCTTCTTGAATAAGGTCCAAATATAAATTAGTTATTAAGTCATTAATTAGAAGGCCCGTTTATAAAACTTTCATACTGAAAGCGAGAACCCAAAGTCAATTAGATTTATCTCTTCCGAGCTTGTCCACCTTTCCTATGGTAGAATCTAGAGCAAACCTACTCGCAATGCAGTATAAACGGTATAAGCTTGCCTTCTAAATCTGCTAATCGAAGAAGACATCCATTTTATTTATTTAATAAAAAAGAGATATAAATAAAAAAGCGATACATTAAACAATAAAATTTTTATTATTTTAAATAAAAATAAAATGTTAAATATCCAAATGAAGATTAAAAATTAGGTATAAATGCTGAAAAATTTGATAAAGCATACTAAATTATTTAAGATAATAATAATAATGAATTATAGTGATACCACTCTTGTATGGTTCACCACTTTTAAAAAATTTAATAGTTTTGTTAAATTTTCCATTTCCCGTCTTCTTTTGGGTTATTTTCTTAAAGTAAATATCTTGCTGTAGTACGTTTTCCACTCTTGATCATTGGAAACTAATTTCAATCGAGTTCCATTCCAAGCATTTAAACGATTTCTTTTTTATTGTGCATATGCAATGTCCATCAGTATTTCACTTCCAATATGCATTTTTTTAATATATATGAGTTCTCTGGAGTGCAGTATCGATTAGTTATGGATTTCCATAACTTAAAGCTTTCTAATTCTTATTTTTATTGAAATTTTCAACATTATCTTAAAATATGTCCATATTTCCTGTAGTATCAGCATTACTTTTTATTCTTTTCTATAGTATTTTTTGCTGTTTGTAGATTCAGTTCCACATCCATGGGATCATTTATTGTTGTATTTTTTTAAATAAGCTTTCAGTCAATTCCGCTAATTGATTGCATTTGGATTTTATTGATAAATTCTCAAATTGAATGGTTGGGAATTTTCATTTTTAGTATTTAAGTGTTTGACATTAGTTATGCGATTTTTCCTTCTAGTTCTTAAACGTTTTTTAAAAGTTTAAATCTCTCCTATTGCATAACTCTGAATTCTTGAAGATAATTTTGTTGATCGTAAAATGATTGGGATGGATCCTGTTTAGAAGGGATTTATTGCAAGAAATGTTGCATTTTATCATAATATTTAAATACACAAAATAGTATTTCACAATTTTTTATTAATAATAATTAATTTTCATTAAATCTTACTTTCACATTAAGTTAAAAGTTTTATTTTCTATAATTATAAGTTAAGAAGCTTTTTTTAATTTAATATAGAATCTTAAATATTTATTCATTATTTTTATTATAATTGGTTTGAAAGTAATGAGATAGTATATGGGAACCAGAAATATTAAATATAAAATCTCAACGTTTAAATATATCAAGAAGTTTTTAGTAATTTATTCAAACTATAAAAATTAATCTGTAATAATTCATATTTATAAGTGACAAGAATAAAAACTAAAAACATTTCTATAAGATATAAAAAACAATAAAAATTTATTTTAATCAATTTTTATGTGGATACTAAAAATAAAATATTTGAGAATTAATAATCTTTATTTCAGAAATAAAATTAGGCTAAAAATTAAACGCTTTTTCTAACTTGAGAAAAATAACTACTTTTATAAAATTGAATAAATTTAGAAATGTTTGTATATTATGAAAAAAACAATAAGAAGCAGAAACTATATTGATACGAAATAATAAATATTAAAAAATTATTTTTACTTAAATATTCAAACATAATTTAAACCAAATTATAATTTAAGTAGCGAAAACATTTTATTATAATTTTACAAATTTAAAGCTAAAAATTATAAGGATATTAAAATCAAAAATATTTTTGTTTAAGGTTCTTTTGTAAAAAAATTAAAATTAAAAAGTTTTTTTTATCTTCTAAACCTGCAAATTATTTAAATAATTTTCTAATGCTTTTCATTGTAAATATACACTCGAAAAATATTAGTAGAGTTTTTAAAATAATGATATTAATAATTTTTACCAGACAAGTTTTATAAATAATTAGATACAATTGATAACATTATGAAAATTATTTCATATATTTAACTTTATCATTATTTTCATAAATAAATGTTTGCTAATATTTTATTTGACAATTTACTATTAATAATTTATGCAAATATAAGATTATTTCATTTTGTTCTAAAATAAACTTATTTCTATAAAATAAAAAAAGGCAAAACATAATCAGGAAATCTTATAGATGATTCTCTAAAAACATTTAAGTATGCAAAAAGAAAATTAATAACTGGCATTACATTTATAAAAATTTAGGGAGCTAATTTCAAACTTAATATCTATATGTCTTTAATAAAATAAAGAACTAATACATTGAAACTTAATTAAGTAATCATATTTATTTGAAAGAAATTTACATACGATTTTGAATAAAAGATTAAAGGATAAATCAACTTGCCGAGATCACATAAAACATTTTTTAAACTTATTCAATAATAATTCAATGGGCGTTGGACCACAATTAAACTCAAATAGACAAATAGGAAGAAAATAAGACCTTCTTGTTGGTTCTGTAACCAGCCTTAACTTTTCGTAAGATTTTGAAAAAAGTTTAAAATAAAAAAAGGCTGAAAATTAGAAACTCTGAAATAAAATAAGTAAATTGTATGCTACTCTTAAGTGTTACATTTATATAGTTAAGATACTGAATGAAAAAGACTTGATTATTAAATTTAAGACATTTAAAGATATCTTTCATTAAAAATAATCGTTAATAATATGAATTTCTTTTAATGCCTAAAATCATGACAGTGAAACGAACTTACAAGTAGATAAGCTATAATGTAACACCAAAATGAAGAAGATTGAAAAGCTTCCTTTTAGGGAATTTTTTTTCAATAACTTTAAATATTTATCCAAGCGATAAAGCTAACTGAAGACAGTATCACTATAGCAAATAAGGAATTTTATGGCTCCGTTAAAGTAGGAATTAACGATGTCCTAGTCAGTATTATTAAAGAATTATCGAGATTTTTAAAGCTGAGCAATTGAGTTTTAATCAATTATTATTATTATTTTTATTTTTATTTTAACTAAATGTATAATTAAAGTTTGCATATCCTGGGTTTTCAACCAGGTTTCTGCTGACAAGTTTTTTTCCATGGTTGTTCTCCACGACTTTTTTTTAAAGTGGACGGCTACCACGAAGGATTCTCTTAGTTTCTTGTTCATAGTTTTTATTTATATATGCCTTACTCAGTAATCCAAAGTTTGTTTAAGTTTCTTCAGGTCCTTTATTCTTCATTGTACTTGAGTTATCTTCATTTCTTACAATGTCTTAGTAAATGATACCAAGATTAGCAGTACCAACAATTTTTATATCGTTTTTCTAATTTCTATTTTTAAAAAGCTTTTTTCTCTAACATCTCTTTTCTTTTGTTTATGTTTGTATCATTTTTTTCTTAATTTTAATTTTCTTAATGTTGTATTTTGTGCTAATCTTCTTCCATGATCATTCTTTGTGATTAATTGAAGTTAGTTTACGACATTTCATAAAGTTAATTTTCTGTTACTACTGAGTTTTTAATCAGTTAACTTTTGAGAATTAGCTGTTCGTTATTTTAGTCTTCTATGTAATTCATAAACTCCCAGATTTTTTCTCCTTGATTAAAAAATATCTCTTCATATTTTGCAATTTTTTCTTTCATTTTTTTGATTTAGCTTTGGAGTAAATTGTTATTTTTTGTTTCGGGGTTTTATTGTTCATTCGGATCAACCATGACTTTTCCCTCTGAAGACGAGCTAGATTCTCTATCCTGTCTTTGCTTTTTTAGCTCCTCGTTCGTCACTTATTTTCTTGTTTTTCTTTGTTATTTCTTAGAAAGACGAATATTTTTCTCCATTTTTTATTCTAACATTTTATTAATGATTTTTTTTAAATCAATTAATTAAATAGTATTAAGTTCTTATAATGAGGCAAATATTTAATGAAGGACAATAAAGATCTATATATTTAGGCAATTAGGTAATAAATAGACAAAAAATTATGCTTTTAGAAAGAGATTCAAATTTGTTTTTATTTTTGCAGTAAAGCCAGGGTAATAAAACACATAGTTTAATGTCGTGATTTATAAATAGGATAATAATTTACAGTAAAAGAAACTTTTTTACGAACTTTAAAACGAGAGCTAAAAACATGATCTTATATAAATAGTAAACACTAAGATATAAAAACATTAAATTGAAAAGCCTGTGCAATTAATACGTTTCGACAAACTTTTATTCTAAAGATGTCGAAAACTATTATTTATTAAAAAAATAATCAGTGATAAAGAGCTAAAAAGCTATATAGAAATTATAAAGATAGGTGAATAATAAGGAAGAATTAAGAAAATATTAAACACAATAGCTTTTAGATTTTTTAGGTTAAAATGAAAACAATACTATTAAAGGAAAACTAATAATTTAGATAACTGGATTAATCCAAAGATAATGGATAGAGGTGATAAAACTTTTATGATTAACATCTAAGCAATTCTGATGGTGTAAGCAGGGTTGAAAATCCCTTAAGAACACTTAATTTTATTTTTTTCATATTCATAACAATAAAATGAAAATACTTGGCTGATATGAAGATATTTTAACTCCTTCTTACCTATCTCCATTGTTATACGCAAATTGATAAAAATTCTTAAGGATTTATGTTATTTGCTCATAGAAATAGTATAAGTAACTCTCTTGTCAACTATTTGTCTTTTACCATAAACAACTCTTTTATTCTGTTAATTTATACATTATGATTGCAGGATAATCTTTCATACTTTTTATATTTTTTCAATATTTCCTTTTTCCAATTTATCATTTTTACAATTATTTACTTTTTAACTATAAATTTTTAGATGTTTTCTATAGAAATGTTTCTTTAATCTAATTAATATAATTATTTCTTTTTTAAATTACATTTTAATTTTGCTTCATTAAGCTACATTCTGTCAACTTTAAAAATTATGATACGTTTAAATTTTAGATAATGCTATTAGTAAAGTTTGTCTTTGTGTTAAATTGACAGCTACATTTCTTTCTCTAAGAGATAGCTTAACTATTTTAATATTATCTATATACTCCATAAAACATAATCTGTCTCATAACTTAAATCTTGATTAATTTCCTTATTGGTATTTAAAGTTATGCCTAACATTATTTTATCCTTTTTCAATTATTTAATTTTTCATTATAATTTTAGCATTTTTCAAAATGATAATTCCATACTCAATTATATAAATAATTAGTTCTTTAATAAACACAGTTTTAGCATACTTGTACTTTTTTCTTAAAAGGTAGAAATATGATTTTAGTCTATAGAAGGAAAAATAGGTAGAAAAAGTAAAATAAGATGATAAGAATGAAGTATAAGTTATAATAGCAGTAATGAAATAAATAGTTTATATAATTAATTCTTAGCAGGTTTGCTTCTATATAACAGCTTAGCATTCATAAGTTTAGAAACTAATTAATATAAATATTGGTATATTATATATTGCTACAAGTTGTAATTAAACACTATTAAAGTTTATTTTTATATCATTTACATTTCCTTCTATCTTTATTACTATAAAGACTAAAATAAATTTAAATTATCAGAAATGCTATGCAACTGAAGTTTTGAAAAGAGTATTCATATGGCAGCTTTATGGTAATTAAATAGGCATTAAATCTTATAAATTCTTAAAGAATTCAGTAGAAATATTTATATTAGATAAGTAAAATAACTATCCATATAACCACCTTCATAATTATCTAGAATCCTATATTTTTATCCTACTTTATTTGCAACTAATAACAATAAAAAATATAAACTAAGTAATTACATCAGCTAAAATAATATTCAAACTTATAATTAATTCACTTCTAATTATTTCTATTTCAAAATATCCATTCTTTGTTATTCATATCTCATACTAACTTCATATTAAAAATAATAATTCAAAATATCATGTATAGCACTCAAAATATACGCTTTGGTACTTTCTAAGTAATTATTAGAATAAGTTAAAACTTTCTTCTAGTACTATTTATTATGTTTTCAAATATACACTTAAATATTAATCACAATCATATTATTTAAATTCCTTTAACTAACTATAACTTTCATAAAAAATTGTCTTTCTAACTATCAGATTAAATTATTTAAGATATTAAAGCTAGACAGAAAAATGTTATATAACTCAAATATTAAAACTTAAATTAAACAAGATGAAATAGATTGAACAAAGGATAACTAATTTAACTCATTATCATTAACTTAAGAATAAAAGATAAAATAAAAACTTTATACTTTACTGATTTATTTATTAATGTTAGATCATATATATTTCTTAATAAGCAATAAGATATGCATCATTATATGATAATTTCTATAAAAAAAGAGAAAGATAATTCCTTTTTATAAACTTATTTACATATAAAGAATTAAAGAGATTTTTATTTAATGGCTACATTTATCATTTATGTTGGATTCAAATATCTTGCTCTAAGCTAATTTTTTAATAATTTATTTAATCTTCTAGAAAAAGTATCTAATTGGAATTAAAGCGACAGAGCTTGAGTGTTAGTTTCGCTTGCAGAAGATGAGCAGATAATTTGATTATTCTTTCCAAATCTGCAAAGAATATGTAGAATTTAACAAATGAAACAAATAAAGCTTTTGCACTAATTCATTTAAAGATCAATGTTATCAAATGTGAATGCATCTAATTTATAAAGAAACATCAGAAATAATAAATCTTAAAATTGATTAGAAAATTAACTGATTGTTTAAAAAGAACAAGTCACAAATTTAGGAATTTTTCTACATTAGAAGAAGGGTTTGAATACAATATTGCAAAGAAGTCGCATTAAATAAATAGCTATAATGAAGAAAGCTGTTTTTTAATCGATGCGATATAAGAATGCGACTCCTTGATATTTTAAAACTCTATGAAACCTTTTAATCTTGTCTAAAGCAGAATATGAAGGAGATTTATAATGAAGTAATCATTAAGAAGTTAGCTGGAATTCTGAACAGAATTGAATCAAGTATGAGAATTATTTCAAGAAAAGCTATTTAAGTAGCAACTTCAACATTTAATGAGTCATGTTATATAGACCTGACTTGATTATCTTTTAGCATATTATGATTGCGAAGATCTTCAAATTCTTCTATAAAATGAAATAAGAAAGTATTGAATTTCAAAGATCAACAATATAATTTTTTTCATTAATATCTGGAAAAAGGATTTTAATACTCTGATTAATTGCAGCAATTATCAGATATTTAAAATTTCGATCTGCAGAATTACTAGTATAATACCAGTCTTAAAACTTTTACTAAAAATATAAGTAACAAATTACAAAAATATACTATGATGCAGTTACTAAAAAATTTATGTAATGAAAACTGCTTAAATATACATTGATCAAAATAAGATTAAAAGCAATTTAAATAAAAATTTATTTGCATATATTGGGGAAGGGAACAATTCTTGCAATTAAAGATGTAAAAAATTTCTTTTAGTTTAATTTTAAATATTTAAAATTAAAAATATTTTTTATTTTTTTCATAGAATTTATCAATTTCTTTATTAATATTTTTTTAGTTTAAAGAAAGGTTTTATTATTTATTAAATAAATGTTTTCTCAATTTTATTTGAATTTTTCTCATAACATTTTAATTAGGTTCATTTTTTTTCTTATTTTGGATTAAAATATTTTCGGCTTATTTGTCATTTCTCGATTGTTATTATTTAGAAATATTTATTGATTATATTTATTTTCCTGTTATTCTTCTTTTTACCTTTTACTATTTTTGTTTTTTCTTTTAAATATTTCTTTTTAATTTCTAATATATAATCATTATTTTCTATTAAATTCTTTCATTTATTATATGTGTAAATTTCTAGCTTTTTTTTTCCTCAGTATATATTAGTATTGTTTTTAAGTTTATTTAACCTTTTGTAAATTTTAATTCCTAAACTTTTGAATGTTTTTTCATAAAATATATTTTAATAAAGTCGTATTATTCTTTTAAAATTAGCTCTTCAATTAATTAATTAAAAATTCATATGTTCCTCTATATTCTTCTTTATATATTTACTTTCAAATATCTTATTTTAATTATTTTTTATTTATAGCTTACTTAAATTATTTGAAATTTTAATTTTTTTAAATAATTTATTATATAATATAAGTTTATATTATAAGTGAAAAATGTTCTTTAACTATCCCCACACGTCTTATATTTAAAATCTGAATCTTTCTTACTATCGAATCTTAATTTATGAATATAAAAATCAATTATTTTTTTAATTTTGTTGCTTAATTATATATTTTATTTTTCCATTTATATCTATTAATTTAAAAGCTCTTACGAAAGTTATAGAAGTTCATCTAAGTATTTTATATCTTATTATATATTTAAATGAGCATTAAAATCTCCAGATATTCATATTTTGTGATTCTTAAAGTAATCTACCAGATATCCTAATTCTTATTACAATTATTTATTAGTTCCTCTGATTGATTACTGATTTTCATATAGATTTATTATAATTAAATAATTTAATTTGAATGCTTATATTCCGCTATATTTATGTTCTATTTGGGCTTCTTCAACTTTATTTTAATCTTTAAAAAAAGCATACTTTCTGATTTTCCAGTTCTTTATAAAAATATTATTTGAAGTTTTTATTTAATATTCCATATATTTAACAGTTTGAGTTTCTTGAAGCAATAAAGTATCCAAATTTTTTTTATATTAAATTATTTATTTTTATTCATCTATATGCTATGGTTAATTTCATTTTCTTCTCAGATTTCCAGTTGCTCTAAAAATTAGGGAAAATCTTTTAGTTAATTAAAGTTCTAATATATTTAGTTATATTATTTATATTAAATTAAATTACATTACATTTATTAATATTTTAGGATTTTTCTAATTCTCATAGTTTTATTTCACGTTTAATATTAGACGTATGATGAATTTAATTGATTTCAGAGATAATTTTTATAATTATCTTGTTCCACCTTTTAATCCTCTTGATTTAATTCAGTCTTGGTTATCATTGAATTTAATTTTACTTTCAGTATATGTTATTTTTGTTTAAAATTTTTTTAGTTATTGTATTATTCTTATATTATAGGTACTCTTTTTATATTTGCTGTTCTATGTTTAAGTAAAATTGTTTTTTAATTGCTATATTAAAAAATAGTTTTTAACTATTCATTAATTGTTAGTTTTTATCATCTTTATTATCTATTTAAATTTTCTATTTATATATTTTTTAGTATTAATTTATATATGTGCTATATTTATTGAAATATTATTAATTTATTTTATTTAGCTTAATTTAATATTTTTTCTTATTTTAATCTACTATTAAATTACTTTTAATAGCTTTTTATTCTTTTTCGTTTATATCAATATTGAACTCATGTTTTGTCTGATTTTCCAAATTTTATGTTTATTACCTTTTCTTTTAGTTATTTTATTTATAAAATATTTTAATTAAATATAATTGTTGAAGAAATAAATTGTTTAGTAATATATCTATTTATTTAAGTAATTATATTCATTATTTCATATTTTATTAATTTTTCTTATTCTTTTATATTTTAAATTTAATTGCTTTAATTTGTAATATTCTGCTTATTATTCTTATAATTCATATATATATAAAATGGCAGAAGGTCTCAAGAAGGGTTTTTTGCAGGCTCAATAAATATAGGAGCAAAAACCAGAGACTTCTAATTATTCATCCATCACGTCTTTTTTAATAAAATAATAATCTTCTTAATCTTAATAACCTCCAATAGTTGAAAATTTAAGACAATCTTAAATAAAGAAAGAACTTAAATAAACATAAACAGAATAATACTAATAATAAAATATTTACTTTCTTTCTAAATTGAGACCTAGTAACTATAGGAAATAAGAGAATTCAAAAATGATGTAAAAACAGACAAATGAAGAATAATTATTAATTGAAAATCTTTTGAAATCTGTACGTATTCAATAAGAAGAAGTAAAAATATTAAGTAAGAAAACAAAAAATTATTAGAAAAAAGTTAAAATACTGAAGAAAGATTAGCCAAATAAGAAATTAAAGTATAGCAACTTGGACAAAAAAGAATAGAACCTCTAATCTAAGAAATAAAAATGGAAGTAGAAGACGATAGTCAAATAGAACTAACCAATATTAGAAGGATTCTCAAGAGATTCTACCTGTGCTAATCAATATTCCATAGATTCAAAAATTGCAAAATATAAAAGGAAAAGATGAAGAGAAACAGCGAAAAAATCTGAAGAGAATTTACAAGAATTTATGAGACGATAAAAAGAAGAATTCACAAAAGAAAAATTTTCCATTCGAGTTCCAGAACTCCGAAAAAACTGGGCGACCCGAACTTTTATTTTAACCATCCAGGAACGATCAATGGATGTCAGTGGAAATGAAGTTGAAATACCTCAAAGCCACAAAAACTTTAATTAAGTTTGTTATTATTATTGTTATTATTATTATTATTAAATTTAATTTTATATATTTCTTTGAAGTTATTTCATTTATTTTTACTTGTGTTCTATCAGTTAATTATTCTTATCAATTTAAAGATTCCTATTTGCACACCTTCTAATAATAAATTTGATTCTACCTCTTTTTCTTCTTATTGTTTTAAATATTTTTATTAAATTTCAATAATTTATTCTAGCCATATTTTGTCTCTTTAATTGTTGTCTTCTATTTCTTAATTTAAATATTTATCTAATTTTTTTATCTAACTCATGCTTTAGATTTTCTTATTTTTATCTTCTTTTAGTAAACTATATTTAATATTATTCTTTTTCTGAATTAATTATTAAGTTTTAGATTTATTATTCAAATATATCATTATATTATTTTTGCTTTTTTCGTTGCTCGTACAAAGTTTTATTATTATTTTTAAATATTTCTTTAATTTCATTAGTTTTTTTATTTATTTTTATAATTTTCATACTTCTTCCTTTTTTTGCATATATATCTGATGGATTATTATATCGATTGATGCTTACTCAATTTCTTTCTTGTAATAGTGGCTAAATTTTAAAATCCTATATTATTAAATTAATTAATTAAATTTAATACTAAATACTAAATAGTCAATATTCAATAGTTATTATTTTCTTTTTTCTTACTCTTTTGGTGATTTTTTTCTTGTCTCTTTTGCATAATATTCATAAATATTTTTCTCTTAGGCTAATATTAATTTATTTTCTATCTTCTTTATTTGGATCTTGTTAATTTAAATTCAATCTGTTTAAATTTTCTTTAGGGTTTTCGATTTAAAATTGCTGGAATAAAGGTAGGTTTTAATCAGGTATTAATATTTCTTGTAGAACCAGCCTATTTCTATCAAGTTCCTTTTATACATTTAAATTTAATACTTTTTATTAATTATAGTTCTTGTATTAGTAATAGCAATATTGTAATTTCTTCTTTTTTTATTAAATTTTTATAAGAGTAAATTTATTTTTGAACTTTTCCTTTATTTGAATATCTTTATGCTTTTTTATTATTCTTTATTTTTTATTTAACAAGACCTTTCAAATTTTATAGTTATGTTCTACCGCTTTTTTAGATTTTAGTTTCATTAATCTGGAAATTCAGTACTTATAAGAATTATTATTAGAATATATTAAAAATGATAGGTGTTTATGCTTATGGTTTTATTCGAAATTTATAGTTATTAGATTAATTTCTTTTTAGAATATTTTCTCTTTAATAGTGAATTTAATGGTCTAAAAATAATTTTATTTTATTAGTGTTACCGATATTGCTGTTTATAAGAGTTTAATTTTATTTTTGTCAAAAAAATAGACAATAAAATCTATTTAGAAATTTATTTTAATCCCACATATGAGGCTGTCCATTTTGAAGGAACTAAATTAGTAATATTTGCTCTGAAGATATTTTAAAGATCATTTTCATAGGTTCTAATTTTAGAACTAAGTTAAAGATAGGATTAAAGTATTTACCCGTATATATAATAGCTTAATACTCTGTAGTTTGTTGAATAAGTTAGACTAGATTCTTATGTGTGTAATCCTTAACCTTTATCAAGATCTAATGCCCAAACAAATCGAATTTATGTCCAACTGAAGGTAAAATTTCCGCCAATATTTTTAAATTATTATTGAAAAAAAATTAAAAGATTAAATAATTTTTATTTATTCCAGCTTTCATAATTTCTTTATAAAATTATCAAATGTATATAATAAACAATAAAATAAATATCCTAAAATTAAAATGTTGCTAAAATAAATAATTCAAATGTAAATTAAGTTCTTGTTCTTAATGAATAATTTTTGAATGGATTTTACAATAAAACACGAAATAAAATGATGAAAGACTTATATAATTAAAATTAAAAGAGATAATAAAAGTATAAGAGAAACTTTAAATTTATTTTTTATATATCTTAGAATTAAATGAAATAAGTATTAATTTACGTTAATTATTTAAATTAAGGTTTTAAATATCTTAATACTTGGTCTGTCATTAGATCAATATCCTTCATAAATATCTCCATTTTAGTATTAATATTTTCCATATCCATATTTTTTATATTAATATCAATTACCTTCATAGCACTCTCCATTCGTAAAAAATGCTATTCCTTTTCCTTATATTTTATCTTCAAATCATTATCCTTCATAAATATCTTTATTTTAATATTAATACTTTCCTAACCCATGATATTTATTTTAATATCAATCACCTTCATAACTATCTCCATTTAGTCTATATTCATTTACTTTTTAAATATTTATTTTTTCAAATATTACTATTATTTTATCTTTTTTTTTTATTAACTTTAACCCTTTTTTAAACATTTTATTTTAATTTTATTTAACCTTATCGTGTTTTATATCCCTATATTTTTTTTAATTTAAGCTTTTTTTAATGCTATTTTAAATTATTTTATTTAAAACCAATGAATTACTTTATGAAATCAAAGTTTGATTGTCTTTAATTTATTGAATATTTTATTTTAATTGAATAAATTTCATAATTTTTTATTCAATTTATTTTTTTAATTTTTGTCTCTCATTTAATTGATATTAAGATCTTCTTTTAAAAGTAATTTTCGTGTTTTATTTTAATTTATTTTCAATTTCAACCTATAAAATGTAAAAAAGCTCTATTATTTTATTTATTAATAGATTATTAATTTTCCTATTACTTAATTTTATTTTGCAATATTAATTTGAAGATTTAAACTATAAAAAATCAATATTTATATTTTCTTTTTCAACTACTTGAATATTTTGCTTTATTATTGAAAATATTCATTTGAATAATTTCTTTTTCATTATAAATTAATAGTTTATCAGATCTTATGAATTTTAATCTTATTCTATATTTGAAATATTTTTCATTTTCTTATATTATAATGATCATTTTACAAAATTTTTATCTCATCTTCTTATATTTTTAAAATCTTCTTAATCAATTATAATTTTTTAATTTAAAAGTTTATTTAAGCAAGTATTTATTTTTAGTAATTTTTAATCTTTCAATAATATTAATATACCTTTTCCTTATTTTTAACCATTAATAAAAAATCCATAATATAATGTTTATTCTTCTTAATTAAATATTCTTCCATAGCCATGAGGTTTTAATTTCTAATTTATTTATCCTTCATAGACTTCTTAATCATTTATATTAATTAAATAAAGTTTATCTTTTTCTATAGCTACCTTTATATTCATTATTTCAGTAAATCTTTCTATAAATTAAATAATCAACTGATCAGTAATTAATAATTATGGAAATTATATATTTTTATTTAAATTTTAGATATCCAAACTCTAATTTTTATTTAGTATTAGTTAGGAGTATATTATTTAATCAAATTCATAATAAACTCTTTCTATAGTTTTGTTTTCTAAGTTTATAAGAAGTCCATTTCCATTTTTAAATCCATTTCTAAATTCTCCTTCATAATATATTTATTCCTATAAAAGTCTACCTATACCCTCTGGAAATAATTATTAATTTAATTGTCCAATATAAACTTTTTATTGATAAGCAACTTAACTAGAAATAAAGTATTTAGTATATTGCTAAGTGTAAAGCTTTTATTACTATAAGTAAATCAAATAAAAGAACTAAGAATAATTAGATTCTATATCATCTAGTTTAAGATAAGGTATTTTCTCTATTTTTTATAAATTTTGCAAAATATTTTTTAGCTTATGGGATAATTATACTGACTATGAGAGTTTAGATTATTCAGAAAAAGTCTTTGCTTATCGCATAAATGAAGATGTTTAAGATGAGTAATACTTATCAATTAACTAATAATTATTAGAATCTTAAGATGATAATTAACTATTTTTTTAATACTGTTATGAAGAGCTTTAAAACGGAGTTTTATTTTCAATAGACGAAGCATTATTAAATTAGAAACTAGCCTTTTAATATAAATTTTTTTATTTCAAATTATATTTTATATAATCTATAGTTTTATTCCTTCAAATTTACTATAAATCTTTAAAATCGTATCTCATTTCTTCATTTCATTGAAGCATTAGAAATAGAATTCATTATAAAAATTCAATATTTTAGTTAGGATAATTTTCATCTATTAACTATTCTATCAAATCATATAATTCTTAATTATCTCTTTTTTCTTCATTCAATTTTAGATAATCTTGATTTTTAAGAGTTATCACTTCAAGTAAAGTAATTCCTAATGAAAATACATCTGACTTGTATATATTTCTATCTTTATGATATATTTATGGGGATTAATAGCCTTTAGTATAGACAATAGAATTATTATCTTAATTTAAACTTTAAGGATCTGAGCAATCAAAATCTCCTATTTTTAAATTTCCTTCACTAACTACAAAAATGTTATGAGGTTTGATGTCTTGATGTGAAATTTCTAAATTTTAAAGAAATGCAAATGCTTCTATAAGAAATTGAGTTATTTTATAAATTCTATCGAATTAAATTTTTTTTCCTTTTCTATCTTTGATGAGTTAATGTAATGATCCCTGTTCGCAATATTACATTTCTATCCAATATTAGTTTTTTTAAGAAATATCATAGTTATAAATTTGAACACAGTATTTTTTATATTACTCATTAGAATTTCATAACTTTTATATGATTTATTCAATTCTTTTATGATTTCTATCTGATTTCATAAATTTTATTATTCTAAATTCTTTTTATCAGTTTAGTACTTTTAAAATAACTACTTTATCTGTTTCATATACTTACTCAATTAAAGTATAACCTGGAAATTTATGTTAAAATGTTCATAAAGTATCTTTTTCACTTTAACGATTAAAATATATTTCTGTAATCTAAATTGTTGAATACTAAGAAGCATCATATTCATATTAGCGAAACTATACTAGAATTTATTTTCAATTATAATTATTTTACTATAAAATATCAAATAGAATTCTAGGATCATTTTATCCTAGAAAGTAAGGAGATATAATTATTTTTTCTTCCTAATCTAAAGAAATTCAATATGATATCTACTTATCGTCTATAAAAAATAGATGTCTTATATTACTATAGGTATCTCTTAACTTTTGCTCAACAATAGAGTAAAATTCTTCCATTTGGTTGTTTTATAATAAATTTATATAATTTTAATTTTGATATTTTATTCTTTAGAAGTAATTTATAACTTTTATTATTTAAGAAAATTCTTCAATTTCTTAGAATGAAATTAGATAAACTAGATGTATTAAATCGAAATTACTTAATTTTTGTATAAAGTCTTATTTCTATCTTCCTTCTTTTAGATAATTTCTACAGAGTTTTAAAATTTTCTTATTTGGTATTTTTCTAAAATTTTATCAATTATTATTGTATTCAAATTTTTAAAATATCAAAATATTAGAATATTCTTAAGACTAAAACATGTGCAAAAGTGTAAAATACATTATAATATTTTCCTTGTTCTATTCTTCATATTAACTCATTTCTAATAAATCTAATTTAGATTAATACTCAGTATTACTTGATTAAATAATATCATTAACAAATTAATAAATTTCATGAATCTACTATGCTTAATTCCTATAATTGTTATATCAATTCTTTATATAGATTTAATCTATTTTTTAGTATAAGATTACATCTTCTTATATAAATTTAAATCTTTACTTCTATATTCCTTCTAAAGATTATATTTAATCTATCTTTTGCTAAATCATTTTATACACTACTTCAAATCAATTTTCTTGTATATCATTTTATATATTAGTAAGATTTTATTCAACTAAATATTTTATATCTTATTTTATATGTTCTATTATCATTTATTTTTGTCTAAATTAATTATTTTGATTTTAGATTCAATCTTCTTTATTGTCATCCTTACTTATTAGTTTCTTTTCAATATATTTGCATATCATTTAACTTTCTTATAGTAAGCTTTCATTTTTTATTTCTTGAGGTAAATATTTTTTTCTTTTAATTAGTTCTGTTTCTCAAAATTCTAAGTATTCTATTTCATTAATTTAAGTTAATTCACTTATATTTTTATATTTTATTTACTTTTCTTTATCATATAAATTAAGCTAACTAACATCCCTTTTTATTTCTATTTTTTATATCTTTCTAATGTCTAAATCATCTTGTATTTTTTCTAAATTATTCATTAGAGTAAATCTTTAAGTTTTTTAATTATCATATCTATAAAATTAAGTAATAAAGAATCCTCAAAATTATATCCTATATTTTATTATTTTTCTATCAAAAATATAGATATATCTTAACATTTCCACATATTATATCTATAACTATTAGTCTAAATATTATTCCAACTATTTTTTCTTTTTATATTTTATCATTTAAATAATTTATTACTTATCTTTGCTTTATTTTTTATTAATTTTTGGAAATAGACTTAAAATTTGATCAAAATTTTCCTGTTAAAATTCTTATAATATATTTGCATACAAAATTTAAAGGAGATAAAAATTACGATTTAGAAGTGTAGTCAAAAGCTAAGTTAAATCTTCACTTTCCAAAATTTAAAATAGTTTATCAAATAAATTTTAACTTGATACTTCAGTATATTCAGTTTAGTCTATATCTTAACTTTTTTCTATAAAGATTTAAATGCTGCAAATATCACTTAAAAGATAAATATCAAGAGTTTTCTCCTTATCATTTTCATTTTCATTTAAGTTTAATACCTCTTCGTATAGATAATATTATCAATCGTAGCAATCATGCAATTTTTTAAAATTTCATAAGTTGAAAACTATTTTTATTTTCTTTCTTATTAAATTTCCTTTTTATTTTCTAAATAAAAGGCTTTTATTGATCCATTTTAACTTATTAGTTCTATGTTTACTATTATCGGATTTTCTTCTCAAATACTTACTTTTTCAGGGTTTAAAAGCTTAAAATTATAATTTTTTAAATCTTTTTTATTTCTTAATTTTAGAATTTTTTTTTCTTATTTATCGAAGTTGTAAAACTCTGAATATTATTCAATTACTGAAATTATATAAAGTAAATGCTAGTTTCCAAACATAAAAATATTTTTTCTCTTTTCTTTTCTTTAGATTCATTTATTAATTTATTCTTTAATTCCTTTAAGTTGTTTTATTTAGTCTTATTATATGAAAGAAATTACTTCTACAGGATTTATTGGATCATCATATGAAAATTATCATTATTCTAGAATTTTAGAAACTTTTATTTATAAAATGTCTTTAAGTATCAACCCGTATAAAATTTTGATGAATCCATGATTTTATTCCAAATATTTAAGTAATTTAAATTATAAGTCTGAATTTTAAATTTATTATCACTTTTCCATTAATTTCGTTTCTTATAACAATACAAAAGATTTTTTAGAGCCATCGAGTAAATTGTTATTTTTAGCTTAATAAAAAACTTAAAACTTTTCTTCTAAAATAAATGATTAATTTTAAGATTTATTTATTATTTACTCTTTTTACTATAATTATATTTCATTTTGGTATCTTTTTATACTAGGTTTCTAAATTTATTCTATCTAAATTTATTCTATTTAAACTTTATTCATCAAATTTTACTTTTCTTCTTCTTTGGTTTCTATATAATGATTCTCTTTAGTTTGCATATTAGGGTTGTTTTAAATGTTTTAATCAATGACTTTTACTTATTTTGACTGATGCTTAAGCAACTAATTTATGAGAATAGTATCCTTAAGAAAATCAGGGCTAAAATATTTATTTCTTAGAAGAAATCGGAAGTTTGATAAGGCCTTTTATTATTAATGAGTGGTGCTTTAGTTTTCCTAGAGTAGATCAGAGGAAATAATTTAAGATTTGGATAATAATGTCATAATCAGATAATCACCTTACGACATTTTATTATTTTCTTAATTAAAGTTTAATTTAAATGAAAAATGTCTAACTTATTTAAATTTTAGATTTATAATTAAATTAAATAACCTAGTAATCTATAATTAAAAGCTTATTTATCAACCTAATTTTATTTTTTAATATTTTATATAATTTAAGTGATATTTCCATTATTAGGTTTATTAGTAATAAGTTTATATTTTATTTTATGAGATGATAGGATTTTTTATGCGATCATAGTATCATTGCAGGCTTCTCCAGAGTTCAATTCTTTTATTGTGTAACGACTTGCGCAAATTTAACCTTTCTTGTCCACAGAAATCTTGCTAAAATCTCATTTTGGCCTAAACATTTTTTTTGTTCTTATTTTTTGAGCATTTACTATATCTAATAGTGATTAATCTCCACTGTAAATCTTTTTCTTGTAGATCTTTTCTTCTGAAGAGTAGTATAATTTAGTCATTCTATTTTATTCTTTTAGGTGTTTAGTTCCTTTTTTCTTCTAAAAGTACCAATATCTTCTAAAAATATGCTTAATCTTTTAACAGTAGAAGCATTTTTTTTTACAATTCTTTATAAAATGACCTATTTTAAAACATTTTTTACTTTTTGACATTTTATAATTTTTTCGATTCGAAAGAGTTTTTGCATTTTTTTCTTCAATTATCATAAGAACGTTATAAGGATTGTGATGGGAAATTAGTTATACATAATCGTTCGGCTTATTAATTTCTTCTATTTTTTATTAATTTTTTCCAGTTTTTAATTTAACTTGCGACATTGAAACCCTAATGTAAATTTCCATTTTTAATAATTGGTTTTCATTTTATATTTGTTGTATAGTACAGGCTAGAGAATTGATTCGTTAATTTAAGTTTTAGAATTATAACTAAAGTTTTTTATTAACTGCTTCAAGGGAGTAAATTTCAATGAGCAAACTTTACTAGTCGATCTCCTATTATTTCTTCTCAGGTTATTTCTTAGGTTTCTTTTTTTAATATATGTGATAAAATTATATCATGATATATTAAATGATGCAAAATTAATTTTATAGACTGAAGAAATAAACTAATTTCTATAATTATTTACCCAAAAAATTATTTTCATTTTCTTTAAATTTTCATCATTTTTACACAAAGTTTTCGATATTTTATGAGAATCTCATAAAAATTTTATACTCAAGAGTTGCATTAATATAATTTATACTTGATTAAAAGAGATTTTTTGGACGAAATATTGAACTAATTATTACCTGTTTATTAATCTTCACAATATAAGTTTAAGAATGATAACATTTTTAATGAAAATTTTTTAAAATTCTATAATTTTGATTATAAATTGATATATTTGCTGGAAAAATATAATTTACTTATATTGTAAATATCAATACAAAATTCTAGCTTTATCTTATATTTAGTTTCTTCTTACTATTTTTATTCTTCCTAATTTTTTATGCGCTTTTATAATACGGAAAAGCTATTCGAGAGCTCAATGAATATCTAATGTTATTTGACTTCAAAATATTTCGACTAATGCAAACAGGTAGATTATATAAAAAATAAAACTTTTTAACTTAAAGATAGACTCTAAAAATATTTCAACTCTAGGTTAAAGAGGATTCTTTGGTTATAAGTTTCTATGTTAAAGCGAGCATCACTTTATGAAGGTCAATAAATGTCATCATTGAGATGTAAATTGATAAAAATATCATTAATCATAAGAATAAAGATTAAATATCTTAATAATTAAATAATTTGAATAATTAAAGCATTAAAAGGAAATACAACTCTATTTAGATGACTTTAACAAAGATGTAGAAGAAGTGAAAGTGAGAAGATGTCAGTGAAAGAATGAGCAAACATTAGAGGGAAGTAGGAAAAATAGATAAACAAGAAATAATTCGAGATATTTGATGAATAAGTGTTAAAAAAAATTTATTTCTTTATGAAATATAGTAAAAGCATATTAAATTTATTTATAAAAAATTAGATATAACACTCTAAAAAGGCAAATCAATGAAGATAAGATTATAGTTTCTTTTTTTATTAAAATTTAAAAAAATATAAGATAAAAATTAATAAAAATTAATGTAATATTTTCTAATCATTCTAACATCAATTGAAATTGTCTATCTTTATACAAATTGACTTTTGATTCATTCTTTATTTATTAGAATAGGCAAATAAAGCATATTAAATCTTAAAAAAAGACATAAATTAAGCTCTTTAATAACTCTTTTAAATTACACTATAATTTTTTTCTACTTTTCCTAAAATTTTCCTTATAATTTACCTTTAAAGATATATAATTCCCATTTATATTGAATATTAAATTAGTTAAAAAATTACTTGTATTTTAAAAATAAGCATTTTATTAATATTTTTTTAAAATAATAAATAAAATAATTGATTAATAAAAATATACATATTTTTAAATATAACGCTATATAAAAAAATTTAAATTACAATCACGATTTTTTATAAAGTTCTATAAGTGAAGTTTAAGTAAAAAGATTTGGTATAAATTTTCGATTACTGTCTATTTAGAATATAAGAATGTAGTAAACTTAAAAAATTGAACTTGCTTGGTAAAGGACATGATTAAAAAACTATCTATTTTTAAATAATTATACTGAGTAATATGAAAGTGTTGATCATATTTATTTTAACTTTAAATAAAAAGAAATTTTTATATATAAATAAAGAAATATCATAAAAGTTTTTTATCTTTATTGTGTTTTATATTTTTATTTAATTTTTCAAATAAATAATGCAAATTTTTTTAAATATTTGAGTGAAACTATGAATGAGAATAAAAAATGATGAAAAAAATTAAAAAAATTAAAAAATAAATCAATAAATATAAATAACTAAATCTTAGATTAGATTAATTAAATATTTAGACTATACTAATATATTTAGAAAAATTCTTAACTTTTTTAAAATAAACAAATATTTGAAAATAAATATTACAAAATTTTAAATTTTACATTAAATAATTAACATTTAAAATCAAAAAAGATTGATAGAATATTTAAATGAGCTTTAATAAAAATAAAAAGATAATATATAAATTTAGATAAAGAAAAAAGCTTTTTTAAGTTAAAATATTTTATTCAAAATAGGTAAATATCTGATTACTGATTAATAGAATATGTATTTACTATTTATTTTTCATTATTTAAAAAATCAAAAATATAATCAAAAATACCTTTTTTATTAAAGAAAGAAATGAATTTTATTGTTTTCTTATAATCGAAATAAAATAATTTGATATTTTCTCAAATGCATTTTTTAAGAAAAATCTTTTTAAAATGTTTAATATTTTTTATGTTTGAGTGAATAAAATTATGTAAAATTAGTCAATTAATTATAATATTAAAAAATAAGGATAATTATAAATAAAAAAAGTAGTAATTTCATTGAAAATATTTAATTTTAATAAATATCTATAAATAGATTATATTTTTCTCATTAATCAAAATAAAACTATTTTAAATCAGTTAAAATTACAAAATTAGATAAATATTATATTAGATATTACTTAAAAAAGTAAGACAATAATTTTTTTTATTAAGTCGAAATAATATTATAATATATACTATTGACTCTTAATATCAAAATTTTCATATCTGTTTTTGAAGGGAAATGAAATTAAGCATAATAGTTTCAGAATCTAAAAATTATGTTTGAAGTCAAAATAATTAGATTTAAAATAAATCGAAGTATCTCGCTTCAAACAACATGTTTTCTTCTAGATTATCTAGCATAGATTTTTTATTTTAAATAACAAGTCATACTTATACATATCTTGTTCTCTTAAAATTTTAATTTACTTCAATTTAAATTTTTCATTTAAAAATTAAAAGTTATAAAATAAAATCTAATATAAAAAATTAGTGATTAGAAGCTTTTTCTATTTTTTACAATAATATACACAACATTTTACAAATATTAATAAATTTATTTATTTTTGCCAAACAATAAAAATCAAAAGATGATTACCTTTTTGCTTTAAAGTTATTTTTATAGTAAATAAGAAAAGTTAAAATATTGCTTGCAGTATATTTAAATAATTCAGCTTTATTTTTATATATAAAAATTTATTATAAAGAATTGTATCTGCGATTGATGTTTGAAATTTTTAATTAAAAAAAGAATTAAAGTAGCCCAGTCATAGAAGAAATCTATCGTTCCTAATAATGCTAAAGAGACGATTAAATGTTCGTTCTAAAGAAATAAAATTTGATCAAAAATCAATTTGGATCAAGTTCGCCAACATCCGATTGATTTAAAAAAGATTGCGAGGATTTATGTAGAAATTTTTAATTAAGAATACTCTATAAACGCGATAATTGAAATACTATTAAAAAACTTATTTTTAAGACATTTATTTCATTTTTTATATAGTCTATATGTTCGCATAAGTCTAACATTCTTTATGGTAAATATCACTAAATATTTGCGCAAAAGTCGAAAAAAATTTCACTTTAGTTATTGTAAAAAAAACAACGAAAAATAAGTAACATAATGCAGAAATTTTACTTAGGATAAAGTTTAGATTTAAAAAATGATAGTTATAAAATTATTGCAGCAATAGTTTTTCAATGAAACTTTATAAGAATCAAGGCTATAAGAATACCAATTGAAGTAAAACCTTTAATTTTTATCATCTTCATACTTTCTTCTAAAATAGTAATTTATTGCTATCTTAATCAAGCACTTCGACTATATAAATTCTTTTCAAGCTTAGAGTATACATTGAAGCAAAATTTGGTTAAAATAGTATTATATAGAAGATAATAAAAAAAATACGAACATTTTCATAAATTATGATGAAAATTTAAAAGGAAACTGAAATGCTTTCTTTAGACTAATCTAGACAGAAATGGGCTTATGTTAGTAAAAATTATAATAGAAAATTATTAGTTAAAATTTTTTATATTTGGAATTAGATATAAGACTACAAATAAATTGCAAAAAAAATTAACAAAAATTTATTTAATCAAAAAAGTAAAAATTAAATTATAAAAAATAAAAAAAATTGAATCTATAGAAAAAAATTGAAAATTAATAGTGAAGAGCGTGATGAATATTAAGATAAGGTAAAAAATTTAATTTCTAGAATACTATTTTTAATAGATTAATTTTAAATATCATTGTCTTTTAATACATTCATTTAAAGGAAAAATATTTATAGTTTTATTTTAAATGTTTAACTATTTTAAATTTTAAAATAAAAATAAAAAAAGCAAATTTAAGTAGAAAGTAAAGTAACAAATATATATAAAATACTTAAAATATAATGATAAAGATAAAAACATGCTTCAAAAATATAAAATAATTTTTTTTGAAAAAATAAACTAAAAATTAAATTAATAAATTTAAAAATAATATAAATTTAGAAAAAACATTAGAGATATATAATATAATTATTATAAGATATTTTAATGTTTTATATTTTAAAATTTACTTAAATTTGGTCTTAATTTAAAAGAGAAAAATCGATAAAAATTAATGGAGTATTAAAGACTTAAATATAAAATTTATAAAAAAGTGAGAGTAATCATCATACTAAGAATAAAGAAATAAGTAATAATATAATAAAAAATTAATGAGCAAATAATTAAAATAATAAAAAACAAAATTTAAATTAAATTAAATTAAAAACTATAATAATAAATCAATGCATTTGATTTAAAAATGATATAAAAAATAAAATATTAGTAAGATGAATATTTAGTTTTTAAATAAATATTTTATAATAATAAAAAAAATTAATTTTTATATTTTTAATATTTAAAATTTTTTTTGTTTACTGTTTAAAAAAAATAAATAAAAACATTTGAAATTGAAAAAATTTTAAAAATTTTAAAAATTAAATTTTAATTAATTTATATTTAAAATAATAAAAATGCCTGCAATAAAAAATTTTAAAGACCGAGTAATATAAATACAATGAAACTTTATAATTTAGAGAATTAAAAAGACATTAAAATAATTTATCTTTTTAATGAAATGTTTGAAAAATATTTACCATTTTGAAATAAAAATTATTAATGGCAAAAAATTATCTAAATTTTAGACTTTTATTATTATTAATATTTTTTAAAGGAAAGATCTTCTAATTTTACTTGAAGAAAGTATCGAGTATTATTTAATTAAATATATAAAATTTGCAAGAACTTCAATCTTTCTTTTTATTAAAAGTTAAATAAACTTCTGTGTTCAAATTATTTAAAACATAAATTTTATTGTAGGAATTATAATATATTTTAGATTATGATTTTTATACTTTATTTATATATTAATTAAAAAAACAATTTTTCTAAAAGCTTTTAACAAAAAATTTGCTGCTACGATATTAATTTTGAATTACAATATTCTTTAATTTTTCTTACTCTTTTTTATTACATCATTAAGCATAATATCTTTTTATAAAAAATAATATAAACTTTAAACTTTGATAAAATAGCAATTAAAAATATAATTTTCTGATAGTATAATAATTTTAAATGATAGTAATAATTATGAATAATCAATATATTAAATAATATGATTTTCAAAGTTAAATTCGAAATTTTTTTAGTTAATTTAAGAAATTATTTTATATAATTTAAGAACTAAATTGATAGGAAAAAAGATTAAAAATAAAATAAATTTATTAAAAAGCAAAATTTTAAATAATATTTTTACTAAATTAAGATTTGCTGCTTTACTTTAATTTTAAGTCTAAAAATATTGCTAAATAATTTTATTTTCTGATTTGGCTTTCACTAATTATGGATAGATTTGAGGTATTTGACTTCAAATCTTTATTTTCTAATTTTATTAAAGATTTTAAAGCTAATTTTTTAGATTTTAGCCATTTAAAAATTATTTTACTACATTCTTTAGTTTATTCAATTAAACTTTGTTAATTACTCAGTCATGCGATTTTAGACTAGTGTATTATAGTGTCTAAAATTAAAATTATAAAGTTGAATTTAATTCCTTGGGAAGTCCCACTGTATTGAAAAAGAAATTACTAAGAGACCTAAAAACTCATGAAAGAACTAGAGTTAAGTAATACTTTTTAAATAAATTATTTAAATCTATTTACCTAATCAAAGAAAGAAAATAATTATTTAAAAAATGTAGCATGAAATACATAATTCTTGCAATATATGTCATTATATAAAAATTTAAAACATTTTTTAATTATTTTAACTTTTTTATTCACTCATAATGATAGAAAAGTTAAATAAGAACAACTTCTTATTTTAAAATATTAAAATGACTTTTTTAAGAAGATTAAAAAAGAGCTTTATAAAATCAAATTTCTTATAAATTAAAAAAATCAAAAACAAAATAATTTAACATTTTGCAATTACAATGTTATAAGATTAAAAAAATTTACTTTTCTACAGGAATAAACATTATTAAAAGAATAAAAATGTTTTTAGGCTTAAAATAAATTAAATTTAAAAAATAAATAGAAATAGAAATCATTTCTATCGTAATTATAAATTAAGCAACTGTAAACTTAAATATTTATTTTAGTTAGAATTTGTGTCTAAAAAATTTTGATATTATATATAATCAGAGAATAAATATTTTTTACTACTTAGAGATATCTTATTAATTTAAATTAAATATGTAAAGCGAAAATAAATATGTTTAGTTAATAATAAATAATTAAATTTAAATTTAACATAAATAGTTTTGTGACATCTTTTCATTGTTGGATTTGCTTACTTCAATTCAAGATGTTATAATGTTATTTAAAAGTTTTTCATTTCTTCACACTTTCATTTTCATCTTCATCTTCATCTTCTTCAGCTTGATCATCTTCTTCGTCAGTTTATTCCTTCTATTCTTCCTTCCACCCTTCATGTTCTTCTTCATCCTCTTTATCTTCCTCATTGTCTTCATCTTTTTCTTGATCTTTAACTTCTTCTCCCTTGGTTGCAGAATTTTCTAATTAATAATCTTTTTCAAATTCAAATAATTCTAATCTCCTTTTAATTAATATTCTATGAAAAATTTTAATAAATAATTAAATGATAAATTTATAGCTTAAATAAAATTCCATAATACTTCTCATATTAAATAAACTTAGCCTTAAAATTTTTAGATTATTATTAGTTATAATTTTAATTATTAAAAATGATGAAAATGAGATTTTTTAAAATAAGAAGATTTAAAGAAACTAAAAAAATGAAATAAATGTTTAAGTGAGAATTTTTATTAAGTTATTTATTACTCATCTTGCTCTATAGCACCTTCCTCTCATATTCTCAGATTCTGTAGTCTTTATTTGATTTGCCTCTCTATTTAATAGAGAATCTCTTGTTTTTTTGTATGTTTTTGAGATTTGATTTTTTCAATTTTATTTGACCAAAAATTTATTTATCTTAAAATATTTTTTCTATTGCAGCATCTTTCCTTATTTGATCGATTATATAGATAATTTAATCTTAAAATTAGATTCATATAATTAAACTAGATATTTCTAGTTTTTGTCTCAAAGTAATAATTAATTTTCTTAATTATTTTCTAAAGCTTTTAGATATTTTTTATTCTTTTTCTTATTTAATTTATTTTTATATTTTTACATATATTTTTTCAATGTAATGAGGTTTCTTTTATTATATATTTTTATAGTTATATATGTATCCTTAAACAATGCTGATTCTATTTTTTTCCAATTTGATACTGTTAATTTTATACTTTACCAATATTAATCGATCATTTTTAAGCAAACATGACTCTGATAAAATTTCATTTATTTTAATTACCAATTCCTTAAGTATCTTAAACAATCAAAAAGATAAAAATTACTAAACAATTGTATTTAAATTCCTATTTTTTTTAATTTGCACTTAAAAGTTATCAATTATTATGTATGTGTCTATTCAGTTTAGTTATATTAACTAATAATTTACTTTTTAACTAACAAACTAAAAAAAGGTATTATAAAATACTTTTTTATCCTAATTATGACATCAATTTTTTATCTTTTAATTTTTCCTTGTAAAGTACTGGTTATATAAACTTAATGATGTTTTTTTTAGAGAATTTAACTTTTTCCCTTTCATTATAAATAATGCAATTTAAATTTTTGTTGTTATATCTTAACTTAATTTTATACTACTATCTATATTATTACTCGATTTAAATTTTTTTCTACTCTTTTAAAAAAAGAGTAAATAGCTTAATATTTGATAATTGTTTTACAAATATAACTAAGATAAGCAAACTATAAAAAATCATTTTTGACTTTATTAGCAAGATATAATACAACTTAGTTAAAATTTTATTCTTTAATCTAGGTTTTAATCAAATGATAGAGACATTAAAAAATATTAGAAAAATTAAAATCAATAAATTGGTAAGTAGATAAGTTTTCAATTATAATAGATTTTAAGTTAAAGAAGGGTAGTAATATGGACTCATGCTAAATTTTATTTCACTAAAGAAAGTAAATTAGAAGTATTTACAATCTATTTATAGAGAATAAATCAAAAAAAGCAATTAAAGCAGGATGAATTTTTTGAAAATACTTAATTAGTAAATTTGAAGATTAACAGAAAAATAGCTTGTAAAATTAAAAAATATAAGCCATTAAAGTGAAAAAGTTAATAATTTAAATTTAAATAAAAAAATTAAAAGAAATGATAATTAGAATAAACAGTAATTTGAAGAAATTATTATTAAATAGGCAGAAAGTTAAATAATTAAAAATTTAATTTTGATACTTTCAAACTAAACTTTTCAAGATTTGCTTGACCTATGTTAAATAAATTATCAAAATAATAATTTAATAATGTATGATATGTTTTAATATACTTTTGAGAAGACATTAATATATAATTTATATATTTTTATTGTGAAGTTTTCTATTTATGTTTTGCTTCTTATAAGAGTTTACATTTTTTTACAAAAATTACATCTCTTTTATTAGAAATTAATTTTTATAATTTAAATGTTTTATAAGAGTCAAGTTCTTACATTTATTAAAATATATTAAATAATAAAAAAGTTTTAAATAAAAATACGGTTAAAAGCTATATATTATTGAGCTAATTTTATTTATTCTTCGTAAATGTATAAGTCAATCTTTACTCATTTATCTAGTTAAATGCATATTCTCGCCTTTTTATCAATCATAATTTTTTCTATAAAGGCCAACTAAAATACTATTTTATTCCTTTGTACTCAATTTCTAATATAAAATAAAAAAAGGCCTTTCTTCTGCTATTATTGTGTATCTATACTGTTTCTTATTTTACTTATCCAGCTTAAATTATTTTCGTTTTTATTTCTAGTTACAAGAAATTTTTAATAGATTATAAAATCCTTTAAAATTTATTTTTTATTTTTGAAATAATCAATATAGCATTTCTTAATATAGTGGAGAACTTTTTTACCATTTTTTTCGTGTAAGAGCATAATAAATCTTAAAATTCATAAGTACTAAACTCAAGGATAATTTTATATAATCTGGATTTATAAATTCTCGGTTTACTTCATATCAAAGGTTGTCTTTTTTTACTTTTTGATTGATTATTCATTTCTCTAATACTTAGACTGAATTAGCACTAAATAAAAAATTTTAACTATTTCCTAAATATAATTTGATAGATATAATAAATAGAAACTATATTTTAATATTTTCCTAAGATATTAAAAAGAAGTTTGAAAATGCCTTTTATTAATTTACTAATATAGCATTATTTTTCTTCTAAACCGCTATAAAAATCATATTGTCCAAGATTTGTAAAATCTCAAAAAATTTTGATTAAAATATTAAAAATGTAAAATTATTATTTTAACCTTATAGATTATCAGATCCATTGTTTTAAAGTATCAGCAATAGTTCATGTTTTTATTAATTTATAGAAATAAATTATCCTTCAGTCACAGAATAAAACGAAAATTTTGTTTACTCTAAAAATATTTAATTAGAATAGTACTAAATTAATATATATTGTATTTGACTATAATAAATGTAAATACTCTTCTATCTGCACACAATTTACAAATAATTTGAATTTAAATAATTCAATTTTATGATAATGTAGCAGATATTAAGCATTAAATAAATAAATTCATTTTCATATTTTGTTATATTAATATAACAGAAAATATTGAATATGAATATTATCATTAAATAAAACTAACTTTTGTTAATGAAAATTTAGTAAATTATAAAGGTTTATGCGAAAGAGTGTAAATGGAAAATCATATAAAATTAAAAAAAATAGATTATAAATTTAAATATACAATTTTAATTTTGATAAAATGTTAAAATGTAAAAAATACTAATCAATAATGAAAATTTTGAATTTTTTTAATACAATTATTATTATCTGCTTCTTATCAAAGTAAATCAAATTAAATAATAAAATTCTAGGAACTAATTAAGAAATAAAAAAGACAAAAACAGATTATTAGAGAATAAAATTCAAGAAAATTAAAAAAATAGACATTATTATTATTATTTTTATTTATTATGTTATTTACTTATATTAAGGGAAAACTATAATGGTGAAAGATACTTATATAAGAACTCTTTGAAATTAAAGGGTTTTAAAAGGAAATATTGAATCTAATAACAAAAGAAAAGAGAAAAACTTTATTGCAATAGGACTTAATTAATTTACAGAATGAAATGGATCTACAATTACAAATTTAATTATTAAAATAATTTCCTTTAATATTGAAATATAATCCAAAACATTCTTATAAATCTTAAATAAATTATTTATTCACTCGTTTCGCATTTCTTAAAATTAAATTGATGGTTTATTCTTACCGTAAAAAGACTATTTTACATAAATAAATTTAAACAAAAAGATAATTTATAATGAAAATAAAAATATTATCTTTTATTTTTGAAAAAGGAATTTTTATTAAGATCTATAAACGTGAATGCTTGCCTGATCTATTTTTTTCAAAATAATGAAAATAACTATATCTTAGAAATAAACTTTTTGACTTACAAATAGGTGAAAGTTCTTAATTATATGTTCTAATATTACTAGATTTGATCCTTATCATACTGGAATAAAGTTCATCAAATCTAACCATCCATTGATTTAGTGAAATATTACATCAGCATTTCACATTTATTTCTGCCTCTCTTATCTTTTATATTTTTTATTAGAAAATGAAAGTAAAAAGTAAACTTTTGCTTCGATAATTTTGCTTTCTATAGAATGTTAAATCTTAAGACTATTGTAATCTAAATATTTAAACTATAACTCTTGATCGTTTTTTGTAAACCATTATAATATTAGTTTATCACTCATAAATTATTTACATTAATTTTAATAAAAATAAAGTTCATTTTTCTAATGGCAAATATTTAATCAAAGAAGGCTGCTTTCAAATGGGTTGAAATATTATTAAAAGAGACTATAAAAGAATTTAATTTGAGTAATTTAGTTTATTTCCTTCATTTATTCTACCTGTTTATATGAGTCTTAAGCTTTTATGTCGAGTAATACCCGATATTTATTAATAGCTGAATAAATTTTGAAATATAAAATATAAGCATATCTTGGAAAATAAATATGGAAACAAAAGCAGGAATACATTATTACAAAGTTTATATTTTTGTAATAAATTTCGCTATTTATTTTATAATAGCTTACAGTAAAGAAACTCATTAAAAAAAGTTTACAAATGGATAACAGAATTATTTCAATTTATTTTCCTCGTCATAGAAAATTATCTCTAAAAATAGTAATTTATTAAAACTAGTAATTAATCATTTCGAACTAAAAATTGGTTTAAAAAATAATTAAGTAAAATTTAATTTAAATAAAGAGAATAAATGATGCATAAAATTCAAATAAAATTTAATAAATTTAAAGTTAAATTACAACCAATTTTGTTTTATCTATATTAGAGATAGATTTTTTATAAAAATATATTCTTAATTATTCTTTAATAACATTAAAAAAAATATGTATAACTGGTAATAAATAAGTTTAAAACAAAAAAAAATTAGAAAATTCATTTGAAAAAGCAACAATAGATATAAAAAAAATTATATTTAAGTTCAAACCTGTAAAAAATATTAAAGGTATTTTTTGAAAAGCTATAAATAAAAAAGTTTTGAGCTTAGTAATTTTTAATAATTCTCTTTGTATTTATTTCATTTTGTATATTAATTATTAAAAAACATTATATAACGAACTTATTTATGGCTATTGTAAAAATAAAAAAAGTTTTCTTTTCTAATTAAACTAATCTACATTTTAAATCTGAAAATGAAATTTAATCTCTAAAAAATAAATAAATATATAATTTTTGATAAAACCATGCTTTTATTTTTTTAGATACGAAACTGACTGAAAATTTAGATTAAAAACGTTTTTATCTTGATGAAATGTATTTACTACCTTATATTTATTTGTAGAACCTTTTAATGTACAAAAAATATATCATTAATTTTTTATAAAACACTTTGTAAAATGTTATAATTATATGAAAACTATGACATATAAAATAAAATCGAATTTTCAAATAATTACTAATTTAAATAAACTATTTTTATCATTCTAGTGACTTAAAATATTGAGTTATATAGTTACATAAAGTTCTTTATTTCGATAATGACAAAAGAATGAAATATTTTTATTTAGTAGTTCTTTCTTTTTACTTAATATATTCTTTTTTTCTATTTTATTTATAGATTATTTCTAAGAATCTATTCTTTTATGGAAGAAATAGAAAACTTTTTTCAAATAAAAATTTTGATTATTTATTCTAACTGTTACGTTTTTAATCAGTATATGAAATTAAGAATAATTTCAAGAATTATACATTTCTAAAAATTATTGTTCTCTATAATTAAATTAGATTAAGTTGTAAATCCCAAAAGTTTAAATTTTGTTATAATCAAAACTAAAATATTCTAAATAGAAAAAGTAGTTCTATAGATATTAAGAAGAACAACTTTTATAATCAATGTAATTAATTCTTAATCCTACAAAATTTTAATTTTCTTTTGTTAAAGGGAAAATAAAATCCAACTATGCAAGTTATTGATTTCGTAAAGTGATGTTAAAAGTAAAATTTAATATGCAAATGGTATATGTAAAGAATCTACGCTTTAAAATAATTGTTTTCCTTTAGATATCACTGGAAATGACTTCATCACTTTATGCACTAAACTAACGAGTTAATTTCACATTCAAACTTTACTAAGCTTCAACTTAAAATAGCATGTCTTAAAGTTCAATAAAAGATAAGAGAACTAAAGTTAAAAAATTTAATATATGAAAACTTTTTCTACTTTTATCGAAATCTAATTCAAAGTATTCTTACAACTCATAAAATAAGATATTTCTCATTTTTTGCATATCCATAAAATTAAATCGATAGTTAACTCTTACATTTGCAAATTTTACTTATATTAGTATAAAGTTAAGTAGAAAGATAATTTAAAATCAATAAAAAATGTTTGGTATTTATTTTTATTTTCTAGGGATTAATACTCAATTTTATAAATATGAATGCTTACTTGATATTTTTTATTTTTTAAATAAGAAAAAATCGTTATGTTTTAGAAATAAACTCTTGTTACAAATACTAATTAAATATGCTTTATTACATACTCTAATAAAATAACATTCTATCTAAAACCTATTTGGATAGAGTCAGAATATATTAAATCACTTATGTATTGTGAAGCATTATTTTAACATTTTATCTTTTACTTACTTCAATTATATCTCAAAAACTTTTCAATAAAGATATTAAAGTAGAATTAAACTCCTTTTTCGACGGTTTGCTTGCTATAGATGCATCATCTAGTAAATTAAAGAGATTAATATAATCTAGATATTTAGATTTTAATTCTTTCTCTTTTTGCTAAACATTGAAATATCAATCTATCACTCAGAAATGGTTTTTATTGATTTTAATAAAAATTGAGCTCTTTCCGAGAGAGAAGCTCTAAATCAAAGAATGATTGTTACAAAAGTGTTTAAACACTATTAAGAGACTATAAAGAAACTATCTTTAATTTTTCAGGTTTATTTCCTTTATATATTCTACCTATTTGCATGAGTCTTAAGATCTTTAAGTCGAGAAATATTTGCATACAAATGAATAAATTTTTGATTGATAAATTAAAGTTAATTTCAACAAAATAAGTATGGAAACTAAAAATAATGTGTATTAAAAAGCTTATAATTTGTAATAATATTTCTAAAATCTTTTTGAATAAGAGCTCCCAGAAGGAAAATGATTTTTAATTTCGAATTTGTAAAAATGATATCTGATTTTACGTAATTTTCCCTATAATTAAAAATCATTCAACAATAGTAACTTTCTAAGAAAAGGAATTTAAATTGCCTTAAAAGAAAAATATTCATTTAAATAATTAAAAAGGGGATTAAGTTAAATTTGATCTAAGCAAAAAAAGCAAGATGACCCACAAAATAATAGAAATGTTTGACTAAAAAACTTAAAGTAAACGGAAAATTATTTAGGATTATCTATATAAAAATAATTATTTTTTACAAAAATATGCTATATTTTATCTATATATAAATAATTTTTTACTATTTGTTATATGATTTAAAATAATAAAAAAATAAAGAAACAATAATTAAGAAATGCAGTATTAATTAAAAGATAGTTAAGCTAATATATTCAAATTTACATACAAAAATATAAACATATTACAATTTTTTGCTTAAAAATTAGAAAAAGAAATAATAAAAAATCAAAAAAAAGCGCAAAAAATTAAAAAATGGAACTAAAATTTTTTTTCTAGATTGCTCTTTCAATTAAATATTATTTTAAAGTTTTATCTTTAGATTATTTCATTTTAGAAGAAGAGAGTTTGTATTCGTAAAGTATATAAGAAATATTTTTCATTCATTTTAATTTCTTAAATCTTAATTAATAAAAAAGTTAATACTATAGTTTAATTAAAACTTTTAAATACAATTTAAAAATTAAAGAAATAATATGGTAATGAATTATTTTATAATTTCAAATATATCTTCTCTTTTTTTTAGCCTTTTATAGAAAAATGATTTCGTAAGAGAAAGGTAGTTATTTTTTAGTATAAATGAAATTTGCTTTTAACAACTATGGAATCGAAAGTGAAGGAGAAAATTCTTAGTTAATAAAAAAAATTTATCTTATTTCCAAAGTTCTTAAAAAGTCTTAACTGATTCTTCAATTTTTCTAGAATTTCACATCTTAACCAGTTTTCACTAGAAAATTGAACTTAAAGACTAAAAAGCAACTAAAATTCCTTTACAAGATTTAACCTTGATACGAATCAATTCTTAAATAAAACTAATTTGGAATTTAATTATACGATGTTTAAAAAAGAAATGATTGAAAAATATGCCAAACCTAATTAATAATAGAAGAAAAAGTTTTATTTCCTTCTAAATAAGAAAGTCCTAATCAACTTTGAGCTTAAGAATAATATACTCGATGCTTTGCTGGTAAAAATCCTTATGTAAGTAAAAAAACTTATGCAGTAAACATGTTAGCTGGCATATGAGAATTTTTGCTACTCCATTTTTAGGTAATAAATCACTTCTTACTTAGGATTTAAAAACAAATCTAAAGGAATTTGCGATTTTTAAGCACATAACGTGTACCTTATGAATACTTTAAATTGATCCGAGGATAAATGCTATGACGAATGAAAATCTGAACCACCTTTTAACAAGATAAATAAAAAGCATATTGAATTAGGAGAAAAAAACCTGTTTTAAAATAATATTATATAGTCCATAGGTAAAGAAATACAATTTGCAACTGATTTTTTATTAAGCAATTTTAAAATTTAAGTTTAAATATAAATCTACCAACTTAAAGGTATAGAAAAAGGTCTATAATTTAATTTAAATTTATCTTTTAGATAAGGAATTTTTTTAAAAGATAAACTAAAATAATAGAATTATAGTAAATAAAATAAAATTTAACCAGAAATTGAAACTGTAGAGATATACAAAATAATTAAAAAGTTGAATTTATGGTTTTAAGTTTATAATAAATTACTTTTTTTATCAAATTAGAAATAGAAATTATTTTTATATAAGTTTAATGAAATAACTTAAATTTTAAATTTAAAAACACCTTATGAGAGTGAAAGTAGCAGAAATAGGGAGATAAAGATATAAAATCATAAATTATAAAAATAAATAAGGGAAGTAAATACTAATTTAACACAAAAATTTAAGCGAAAGTTGAATAAAAACTAATATAGAGAATGAATCATATTTAATTAATAAATGAAGTATTTTTTAATTAATTAATTTATAAAATACAAAAATAAAAAATAAAGGAATTTTAAAAATAAAGATAAGAAGATTCAAATAGCTGCGATATTATTAATCTGTACTAAAAATCAATACGAAAAAATTAAAGATTACTTCATTTGATAATTTATAAAATCCTTAGACATACAGATAGAATTTTAAATAAGTAAATAAAGTATTATAAAGCTTAAGTTATGAAATTGAATAACTACTTTTATATAATAATTAGTTTTTCATAGTTTACATGAATTTAAAAAAAAATTAAATTCCCAAAAAAGCAATCTTTAAAAATATTCTTGGGACTTGTAAATAAAAAAAAAAAATTAAATTTTTAATTAGAATCAAAACTGTTTCATCTTGAATACCAAATCAGAATAAAATATTTTATATATTTTTAATTATTTAGCTTAATATATCTCTTATAAAAATTTTATTTCGTAATTAATATTTAATGCTTTAGTTTTATATTTGAAAATATTTATTTACTTATTTTTATTGATGGGACATTAAACAATTTAATTAATCTGTTTTTTTTAATTTTAATAGCAAATTAAATTTTAGTTATCACTATTTTTTTATTTTCTGTCTAGTACTAAAGAAAAAATTTCCGTAAATTAAATTATTTTCTTTCTCTTTATGTAATTAGTCTTAATTTGCTAGTTATTCTTTAAATTTTTCTACCAAAAATATGCTGAATTAAAGTATCATAAAAAAAATATAAAAACATTTCTTTTATTTGATAATTTGTTTTTCTTTCATTATTATTTTCTTTACTCGCAAATATCTTTACATTTTTTAACTTTTATCTTTATCATCAATTTTAAATTTTAAAAATACTCCTTTAGGAAATTTTTAAGCGATTTAATTTTTTTGAACTGTTAACTATAATATATAGTAATTTAAATAAACTTTCAAAATTATAATCTATTTAACTCTAAATAATCTACTAAAAATTTTGTAATTGTGTGTAAAATCAACTTTAACCTTATATAGCTTAGAATCCTTTAATTTTTTTAATAATTGAAAAAATATGCATAATTTTAATAAATTCAAGCATTAAAACCGTTATAAAAATTTTAATTTTTTACTTTTATTTGCAAAAGTTTAAACTGATGGGTGAAAATTTTAAGATAAATTTTTAAAATTTATTTAAATAAAATTATTGAAATCATTTTTATTTTAATTAAGATCTGTGCATATAAAAATTTAGTAAAATATGTGCTTTTTTTCTTGATTTTTAAATAAAGCAAATTTTATTTTTCAGTATGTTCATGCTTAATTTAATTAATTATTCAAAATTTAAATATTTACTATTTTAAAATCCTTTCATTTAGCTTTTTATTTTTTCATAATTTATAAAACTAATTAATGCAAACATTTTCTAAATTTAAATATTATTTATAGTTTTTGAAAAGCTTTTCCATTCAAAAAAATTTTTTGAGAAAATTTTTATGAGATTCAATTAATAAAATTAATAACTAGGTAAAAGATATTTGCACTTATTTTTTTATATTATCATGCATATATTTTATTTTGAACTAAGTTTTAACATCCTACTAAAAATTTTATTCTCAAAAGCTTTTATTTCTAGTTACTGAAATTTCTATTTCAGTGATTAATGAAGCCATTCTTGTATCAAGCAGGGACATTGAAATAGCTAAAATTTTAGTAATTTCTTTTCGCAGAATTTAATTTAATTTTTTATAATTTTAGCAAATTTTTATTTTTAGGATTAAGAATTTGTTCGACATCAGACTCTTTTAATTTTATGATCTTTCAGTCTACTTTTCAAGGCCTAAATATAGTCGTTTATTTTTCTTATTCTTATAATACTACTAAAATTTAAAATTTAAAGTAGACACCTTAAAAATAAAACATGATACAACGGCATTATTTTTTTATAATTGCAATATTCTATTATTTTAGATATTTCTTTCTAATTATAATACTTAACTTACCTCTTTTTTAGTAAAAAATCTACTATTTTAAATTTTAAAAAGTAAAAATTAAACATATAAAATTCTGATCGTATAAAAATTCCGAATGATAGTAAGTATATAAATATTTCCCATCATGTTTAAAAAGTAAGATAAAAATTATGAATCGAAAGTATTTAAAATATTTAAAAAAATTGAAAAAACTTAAATTTTAGATCACGTAACACCTAAATAGACCGCAGCTCTTATATAATATTTGTAAGCATTATAATACTATAAGGAAAAGTTTTAAATTAAAAGAACATACTAAAAAAGAAGCATAATAAAATATTATTCCTCGATTTAAAAAATTATTGCAAAAATTTTAAATGAAAGCATTTTTTCGCTTATTGTACTAAAACATTTTCGCTTGTAAATTTATTATAAATTCTTTAAAAGAAAAAAGGAATAAAAAACTATTTTAATGTTATATTTGAGCTTTAAGATTTTATCTCTTTTAAGTATTATTTTTCTTATTTTTTTTAACTTAAATTTTGAGGTCTTAACTTAAAATAAATTCTTACAAAATAATTTATGTTTTGATCAAATGTTTACTTACGGTTAGGGATTAGATGTTTGTATTCAAATCTTTGCATTTTTCTTATTAACTATTTAAAAGCACATTTTCTAAAATTTAACCATTTAATCAGAAAGTTAAACAACATCCTAGACTTATTCACTTCTAACTTTTTGAATTATTCAATACCGCAATCGAGATTTACATATTATAAATTCTTAGATTAAAGTAAATAAAGTTAAATTTGATTTCTGAGAAGTTTCGTTACAGTGAAATAGAAAGAACGAACAGGCTCAAAAAAAAGAATGGTAGAGATAAGTAAAATTCATGATGACTTAATCCCTTTAATTCGTACAGAAATAAAAACTCATTAGATATTTTAGAAAAATGTACCATAAATACTTATTCTAATAATATTTTAAAGTTTTTTTTTCTAAGAAATACTTTAAATTAAGTATAACTTCATTAAAATTTATATATAAAGATCATTAAAATAAATAAAATAAAAGTTAATACTAAAAATATTAAAGAAGCAGTTTAAAACGATATGCATATCATTTAGAGGAACATTAACAAAAATTTAATTTTATGAGTTGATATTTTGATAAAGATTAAAAGCAGAAAATAGATAATTTTCAAATCAACAAAAATTAAAAAAGTTTAAAATAATAAAATATCTTTAATTATAGAGTAGTCAACTATAAATAAGTAAATATATATTAAATTATAATTAAAAAATATTACTATTTTCACTCAATTATTTTATTAAAATCTTTTATAAGTAAATTTTAAATTTTTCAGAGATAATAATTTAATAATCTTAGTTATAATAAAATTTTTTGAGCGTACTTAATTAATTTGAGTGATAGACAAAATTAAAATCTTTAGTTAATAAATACCACTTGATGATAGACTTTTTCAGCTTAAATATTATTTATATTATAGAAGCTAAACCTTTATTTTTATTAGAAAAGATGAAAATAAATTTAATACTTAAAAAGATGAGGGTCAGTATATATAAACTTAGAACCTAATCCTATAGTCTTCGTAAGGATCTTAAAGACTTTCATTTTCCTATTGATAATCCCTATTGTGTGTGCGGAGAGTAAGAGATTTTCGAACATATCTTTAGATGTATATACTATTCTAAAATAGAAAATTGATTATCGGATAAGATCGAGAGTTATGACTTAAGATGTCTTGTACTATACAATCAATAATATATAAATCCATTATTAAGGTTTAAACTGAGTATTTTGATTTATATATCCAAATATTTCACATGAAGCTAATAACAAGAAGACTTGGGATTCTAGAAATGGAGTAAGATAAAAAGAAGAAGTCAAAGTTGAGTAGAAAGAAGGAGTAATTAAAAAAATTATGAAATCAAGACAAAATTAAAAAGTAAGTTAAAAAATTGACTAACGTCTATAGTTGAAAGAAACAATTCTTGCAATTAAAGACATCAAAAAATTCTTTAAGTTTAAATTTATTTAATTTAATTAGTTTAAAACTTAAAAGATCTGAAACTCAGAAAAATTAAATAGGTTTTAAATTAAGAATCATTATTATAGCTCTTTTCTATTCTACTTGCTCATCTATAGCTTTCTCTTTAGCTAATATATATTTGTAATCCTTAATTTCTTTTATTTTTTAGTTGCTTATTTTTGTTTGCCTTCTATTATTTAAAATCTACTAAGTATTTATATTTGATTAACTATTCATTTTAATGCAACATCAAAAGTTATTTTTCTTTTTTTATTTTTAAACTTACGCCAATCTTCTCTTTATCATATAATCATAAAAATAAAATATTCTTCTAAATTCAATTAACTAATTTAAACGGACTGCTACTTGTTTATCTGCTAAAATAGTTATAATGAAGTTATATAATTCTATTCAATGCTTTATTTAGATTTTAATGTTTTTTCTTTTTTACTAGTTATATTTTAAAATTGTTACAATTTAGCCTGCTTTATTATCAATATAGTTAAAATTATTTTTAGACAATGAAAATCCTATTTCATATCAATGATATATTGTCAGTTTTACTCTTTGCTATCATTTATTTTTTCATGACTTTGATTTGCATATAAATTAGCAAATTTTAATTGCTCAAATTCCTAAATAACTTATTAAATAAAAGAGATAGCATATATTTAATGTATTACTGCTTAAATTTTTCTTTGCTTATTAAGAATCCTTTTAAAATTTGTCAAAACTTTCGTATAAACAATTCTTGAATTTGCCAATTTCTTATTAACTAATAAGATTTGAATAGTATTATAATAAGATTTTTTCTTCTAATTGTGATATTATATTTCTTATATTCTTGATGTTGTGTCAAAGTAATGGTTAAATATTCTGAGAGATAAGATTGATGGAATTTATTAAGTTTTTTAGAGTTTTATTTTACTCCTTTTTTATGATTCTATATCATTTCATTCTTTTGCTATAATTTTTTCCTTCTAAATTCTGACAATATTTGGTATTTTTTGATCTTATCTAAAATGAATAAATAATTTTATCTTTGATAAACACTTAAAAAAAACTTTAAAAATTTGGCGAACTATGCTGATTTATTGCTGATTCTTTTTATTAGCTTTGAATAAAAAGAACTCGGTCTGAAATTTAGTTATTTAAATTAGATTTTTCTTAAAATCTTGACGTTTTTAAATCAAATTTATTTGACTTCATTCAATTTTAGTTGGCTCAAAAATCTTCTTATGATATCATTGCTGAATATTTAGTTACTTTTTTAATTATTTTATTAAGATTTTTTTTAATCTATATCTTTATAAAATAGTTAAAAAATTAATTTTAGGAAATAAGTTTAAATGTGAAAAATTATATTAATGATATCAAGAAATAATTTAAGATTTTTTGGCATGAAAGCATATTAAAAGATCGAAACGGAACAAAGAAAGATAATAGCAAATATAAAGAATATAAAAATAAGATTTCTTAAGAGATAGTTAAAGAATTATAATATTGATTATCTTGTTAAAGTGTTAAAATTGGTTAAGTGTAAACTAAATAATTTAAGATCATTATATAAAAATAATTTTTGCAAATATTTGAAAATGTCCGTTAGTATCAAATCTGTGTCTATAATGGAGATTTTCATCTCAAGAAAGATAAATTATTTTACCATGTGGATATTTAGCATACATATCTTGTGTCTCAAACTAGTTCTTTATACTTGGATAAATCTGTTATGCTTAGATTAGAAATAAAGAATAAGTGTGACCACTCATGGTTTTATAGGTACCTGTCTTGACATCCCATAGTCTCACCGTCTTATATCCACTTCCCGATACGATGAACTCTGAATCACTGTATATAGCCACGGACAAAAGAACATCTTAAAGATTTTATAAAAGATGAAAAGCTATTAAAACAATAAATCAGCAAAGAGATCTTCTAATTAAAAATTAAAGTCACTAGAGTAACATTCGAAATTAGAGTGTTTAATTGAAATAAAAATTAGGCAATGCTAGTAAAAATGTTTTTAAATATATAAAAAATAACTATTGGTTTATTTTTTAAATTAATTAAATAATTAAGATAAATTATATAAGCAAAGGAAGAGCTCTGACTTTAGATAGAAAAAGAAATTAAAAAATCTTTTTGCTTAAAGTTTGGAAAATTAAAAAATAAGAATGTCAGACGGCTTCAAGAAAGACTTTATTGTCACCTCTATATTTTGGGATGCGAATCATGGCGTCAGATCTTCCTATCACATCTTATTTAGCACAAAAATCTGAATAAATTAACCCTTTAAATCATAAATAATGATAAGAGGTATTAATGATATTTCAAGTACGCAAAAGTAGCCAAGGAGACAGAAAATTGTTATGAACTGGGGAGTGTGAGTCTTCGACTTTGGAACTGAGCAAATCAATTTCGCTCAGTTTGCTTAATGATCGTCAATGTTCAGGAAAACGTCAAAAGCTGAAACATCTGATTATAAACTTATATAGAAGTTGGAGGAGACAAATCAACAAAAAGAATCAAGAATTTAATCCTACAAGCGTCAGATGAATCCTCTCTTCAATATTCAGCATAAAAGAATCGCTGCTGCTCAGATAAACTGAATGAGAGATTAAATAAATAAGAAGAACATCTTAAGATGATCCAATTTGCTACAGAAAAATTAAGTAGGGAATGGAAGTAGTTTAAATGGAAATTTTCGCAAAACAGAGGTGACTGAGCTAAGATTTATCAAGCCAAGAAAACACAATTACTGTAAATCTTTCCAATACCTTTTTAAAAGCTAAAAGAAATAAAAATCTTGAAATAAAATAAAATAAAAATTATAAATCCAGATGACAAAACTACATTATTCCAAAGGGAAGAAATATAAGAAGAGAGTAAATAACAAAGGAAGATAAGATCGAATCATAACAGCATTATTATAGATTTTCAGAACTAAGATAAAATGTAATAAAAATTTTTTTTATCCTGTTTATTACTGTTTTTTAAGGTAGACAGGAAATTGCAAAATTCTAAGACAAAAAAAATTCTTTGCTAAGTTTAATTCCGATTTTACTCTTCAATTAAAAAATTTAGCATAATTTATGTTACATATAATGGAATCATTTATCAAAATAATTTTTAAATAAATGAAAAATTTATGAAATTAAGATAACTAATTTATATCGCATGAGATGTAAGAAGAATAATATAGTGACAAGAGTTATTTCATATTTCAACTGACTGATAAAAAATTTAGTCATTCTAAGGATTTACTTTATTTCTCTTTTGAATATAAAATAAAAAATTAGCATAAACTAAAAATATCTGTGAAGGAAGAATAAATTAACTTTGGATAATAAATGAAAATTTATGATTTATAAGCGCGTAATGTAGTATTTAACATAGGCCTTGATTTTTTGAAGTCTTTGATAGAACTCAAATAAATCTCGACTTATTTAAAAATTTCCTTAAAATACTTTTGGAAACACATTTATTTATTCAAAAGGTAATGTATGCAGTATTAGAGAGATATATTGGATTAATAAGCTCATATACATTTTAGTATGTAAGAGAAATAATGGCTTTAAATAAAGAATATACTTGACCCAAAATCCCATATAATTTAAAGATAATCTTTTAAAAACTAAAATTTATTTATTTCTAATGAATATTAATGTTTTGATGGAACAGCTTTATTCTATTTTAAATAATTAATAAATCATGGAAGAATTTTCCATCAATAACAAGAACTTATCTTCAAATTTCATAATCTAAGTTACTCGAAATATAGTAATGACTACAAACTTTGTTCTTACAATTTGAAAGGAAAATTGTAGAATACTTAGCTTACTCTTTGAAAACTTTTCTTACTCTTAACTTTCAATAAGATTAAACAAATAAATTAACAAATCAAAAAACTTTTATTTAATCTACAAAGATTTTAAAATCAGTGAACTCCTCATGGTATAACTAAAAGAAAAATTTAAATTATTAGATACTGAAAACTATTTTTATTTAATAACATCTAAGACTAATTACTTAGAATATAAATTTAACTAAAATAATTATCCTTATATAACGATCAAATTTATAAATTGCTTATATGATAGCACCAAATATATCAAAAATTTATATTAAGCAGTCAAGTATATTTATAAGCTTCATATTTAAAAAAGTTTATTTTATAATTTTCTTTAAATATAGTTAAACTTATTTTTTATCTAATTTCTTACTCATAATTCTATTAAAAAACTATCTTAAATTTCATTATCTTATATTTATAGTAAAGAAAATAGCAGATAGAACAGTGTATATAGTATAGGAATTTAAAGATCGCTTATTTTATTTTTTTATCTTGCTTTTTAAAACAAGTAATCGAAACTTTACAGTCCTAATTATTTTTCCTTCAAACTTTAGATTTTACATAATCTAAAAAAGTATAATTAAATATTCAGCTTTTGATATTTTGAACTATTGTCTTAAAATATATTCAAAATAATTTTAATTTCTTGCACTAATAAAAAGGGTAGACATTTCAATAAGAAAGTAAATCAATAAAAGCATCAGAAATATAAGAATATCAATTCGCTTGTTCAATTTGATCAGATAAATTTTTTTTATTAACTAAGAATTTTCTCCTTCACTTTCGATTCCATAGTTGTTAAAAGCAAATTTCATTTATACTAAAAAATAACTACCTTTCTCTTACGAAATCATTTTTCTATAAAAGGCTAAAAAACGAAAAAAAATAGAAGATATATTTGAAATTATAAAATAATTCTTTACCATATTATTTCTTTAATTTGTAAATTGTATTTAAAAGTTTTAATTAAACTATAATATTAACTTTTTTATTAATTAAGATTTAAGAAATTAAAATGAACGAAAAATATTTCTTATATACTTTATGAATATAAACTCTCTTCTTCTAAAATGAAATAATCTAAAGATAAAACTTTAAAATAATATTTAATTAAAGAGTAATCTAGAAAAAAATTTTAGTTCCATTTTTTAATTTTTTGCGCTTTTTTTTGATTTTTTATTATTTCTTTTTCTAATTTTTAAGCAAAAAATTTGTAAAATGTTTATATTTTTGTATGTAAATTTGAATATATTAGCTTAACTATCTTTTTAATTAATGCTACATTTCTTAATTATTGTTTCTTTATTTTTTTATTATTTTAAATCATATAACAAATAGTAAAAAATTATTTATATATAGATAAAATATAGCATATTTTTGTAAAAAATAATTATTTTTATATAGATAATCCTAAATAATTTTCCGTTTACTTTAAGTTTTTTAGTCAAACATTTCTATTCTTTTGCGGGTCATCTTGCTTTTTTTGCTTAAATCAAATTTAACTTAATCCTCTTTTTAATTATTTAAATGAATATTTTTCTTTTAAGGCAATTTAAATTCCTTTTCTTAGAAACTTACTATTGTTAAATGATTTTTAATTATAGGGAAAATTACGTAAAATCAGATATCATTTTTACAAATTCTAAATTAAAAATAATTTTCCTTCTGGGAGCTCTTATTCAAAAAGTTTTTTAGAAATATTATTACAAATTATAAGCTTTTTAATACACATTATTTTTAGTTTCCATACTTATTTTGTTGAAGTTAACTTTAATTTATCAATCAAAAATTTATTCATCTGTATACAAATATTGAGCTTTTCTCGACATAAAGATCTTAAGACTTATGCAAACAGGTAGAATATATAAAGGAAATAAACCTGAAAAACTAAAGATAGTTTTTTTATAGTCTCTTAATAGTGTTTAAACATTTTTATAACAATCATTCTTTGATTTAAAGCTTTTGTCTCGGAAAGAGCCCAATTTTTATTGAAAATCAACAAAAACCATTTCTGAGTGATAGATTGATATTTCAATGTTTAGCAAAAAGAGAAAGAATTAAAATCTAAATATCTAGATTATATTAATCTCTTACATTTACTAAATGATGCATCTATAGCAAGCAAATCGTCGAAAAAGGAGTTTAATTCTACTTTAATATCTTTATTGAAAAGTTTTTGAGATATAATTGAAGTAAGTAAAAGATAAAATGTTAAAATAATGCTTCACAATACATAAGTGATTTAATATATTCTGACTCTATCCAAATAGGTTTTAGATAGAATGTTATTTTATTAGAGTATGTAATAAAGCATATTTAATTAGTATTTGTAACAAGAGTTTATTTCTAAAACATAACGATTTTTTCTTATTTAAAAAATAAAAAATATCAAGTAAGCATTCATATTTATAAAATTGAGTATTAATCCCTAGAAAATAAAAATAAATACCAAACATTTTTTATTGATTTTAAATTATCTTTCTACTTAACTTTATACTAATATAAGTAAAATTTTCAAATGTAAGAGTTAACTATCGATTTAATTTTATGGATATGAAAAAAAGGAGAAATATCTTATTTTAAGAGTTGTAAGAATACTTTGAATTAGATTTCGATAAAAGTAGAAAAAGTTTTCATATATTAAATTTTTTAACTTTAGTTCTCTTATCTTTTATTGAACTTTAAGACATGCTATTTTAAGTTGAAGCTTAGTAAAATTTGAATGTGAAATTAACTCGTTAGTTTAGTGCATAAAGTGATGAAGTCATTTCCAGTGATATCTAAAGGAAAACAATTATTTTAAAGCGTAGATTCTTTACATATACCATTTGCATATTAAATTTTACTTTTAACATCACTTTACGAAATCAATAACTTGCATAGTTGGATTTTATTTTCCCTTTAACAAAAGAAAATTAAAATTTTGTAGGATTAAGAATTAATTACATTGATTATAAAAGTTGTTCTTCTTAATATCTACAGAACTACTTTTTCTATTTAGAATATTTTAGTTTTGATTATAACAAAATTTAAACTTTTGGGATTTACAACTTAATCTAATTTAATTATAGAGAACAATAATTTTTAGAAATGTATAATTCTTGAAATTATTCTTAATTTCATATACTGATTAAAAACGTAACAGTTAGAATAAATAATCAAAATTTTTATTTGAAAAAAGTTTTCTATTTCTTCCATAAAAGAATAGATTCTTAGAAATAATCTATAAGTAAAATAGAAAAAAAGAATATATTAAGTAAAAAGAAAGAATTATTAAATAAAAATATTTCATTTTTTTGTCATTATCGAAATAAAGAACTTTATGTAACTATATAACTCAATATTTTAAGTCACTAGAATGATAAAAATAGTTTATTTAAATTAGTAATTATTTGAAAATTCGATTTTATTTTATATGTCATAGTTTTCATATAATTATAACATTTTACAAAGTGTTTTATAAAAAATTAATGATATATTTTTTTTACATTAAAAGGCTCTACAAGTAAATATAAGGTGTTAAATACATTTCATCAAGATAAAAACGTTTTTAATCTAAATTTTCAGTCAGTTTCGTATCTAAAAAAATAAAAGCATAGTTTTATCAAAAATTATATATTTATTTATTTTTTAGAGATTAAATTTCATTTTCAGATTTAAAATGTAGATTAGTTTAATTAGAAAAGAAAACTTTTTTTATTTTTACAATAGCCATAAATAAGTTCGTTATATAATGTTTTTTAATAATTAATATACAAAATGAAATAAATGCAAAGAGAATTTTTAAAAATTTACTAAGTTCAAAACTTTTTTATTTATAGCTTTCAAAAAAGACCTTTAATATTTTTTACAGGTTTGAACTTAAATATATCTTTTTTATATCTATTGTTGCTTTTCCAAATGAATTTTCTAATTTTTTTTTGTTTTAAACTTATTTATTACCAGTTATACATATTTTTTTTTAAAGTTATCAAAGAATAATTAAAAATATTTTTTTATAAAAAATCTATCTCTAATATAGATTAAAAAAAATTGGTTGTAATTTAACTTTAAATTTATTAAATTTTATTTGAATTTTATGCATCATTTATTCTCTTTATTTAAATTAAATTTTACTTAATTATTTTTTAAACCAATTTTTTGTTCGAAATGATTAATTACTAGTTTTAATAAATTACTATTTTTAGAGATAATTTTCTATGACGAGGAAAATAAATTGAAATAATTCTGTTATCCATTTGTAAACTTTTTTAATGTTTCTTTACTGTAAGCTATTATAAAATAAATAGCGAAACTTATTACAAAAATATAAACTTTGTAATAATGTATTCCTGCTTTGGTTTCCATATTTATTTTTCAAGATATGCTTATATTTTATATTTCAAAATTTATTCAGCTATTAATAAATATCGGGCATTACTCGACATAAAAGCTTAAGACTCATATAAACAGGTAGAATAAATGAAGGAAATAAACTAAATTACTCAATTAAATTCTATTATAGTCTCTTTTAATAATATTTCAACCCATTTGAAAGCAGCCTTCTTTGATTAAATATTTGCCATTAGAAAAATGAACTTTATTTTTATTAAAACTAATGTAAATAATTTATGAGTGATAAACTAATATTATAATGGTTTACAAAAAACGATCAAGAGTTATAGTCTAAATATTTAGATTACAATAGTCTTAAGATTTAACATTCTATAGAAAGCAAAATTATCGAAGCAAAGGTTTACTTTTTACTTTCATTTTCTAATAAAAAATATAAAAGATAAGAGAGGCAGAAATAAATGTGAAATGCTGATGTAATAGTTCACTAAATCAATGGATGGTTAGATTTGATGAACTTTATTCCAATCTGATAATGATCAATCTAGTAATATTAGAACATATAATTAAGAACTTTCACCTATTTGTAAGTCAAAAAATTTATTTCTAAGATATAGCTATTTTCATTATTTTGAAAAAAAAATTAGGCAAGTATTCACGTTTATGGATCTTAATAAAAATTCCTTTTTTCAATAAAATAAAAGATAATATTTTTATTTTCATTATAAATTATCTTTTTGTTTAAATTTATTTATGTAAAAGTAGTTTTTTTACGGTAAGAATAAATCATCAATTTAATTTTAGGAATATGCGAAACGAGTGAATAAATAATTTATTTAAGATTTATAAGAATGTTTTGGATTATATTTCAATATTAAAGGAAATTATTTTAATAATTAAATTTGTAATTGTAGATCCATTTCATTCTGTAAATTAATTAAGTCCTATTGCAATAAAGTTTTTCTCTTTTCTTTTGTTATTAGATTCAATATTTCCTTTCAAAACCCTTTAATTTCAAAGAGTTCTTATATAAGTATCTTTCACCATTATAGTTTTCTCTTAATATAAGTAAATAATATAATAAATAAAAATAATAATAATAATAATAATGTCTATTTTTTTAATTTTCTTGAATTTTATTCTCTAATAATCTGTTTTTGTCTTTTTTATTTCTTAATTAGTTCCTAGAATTTTATTATTTAATTTGATTTACTTTGATAAGAAGCAGATAATAATAATTGTATTAAAAAAATTCAAAATTTTCATTATTGATTAGTATTTTTTACATTTGAACATTTTATTAAAATTAAAATTGTATATTTAAATTTATAATCTATTTTTTTTAATTTTATATGATTTTCCATTTTCACTCTTTCCCATAAACCTTTATAATTTACTAAATTTTCATTAGCAAAAGTTAGTTTTATTTAATGATAATATTCATATTCAATATTTTCTGTTATATTAATATAACAAAATATGAAAATAAATTTATTTATTTAATGCTTAATATCTGCTACATTATCATAAAATTGAATTATTTAAATTCAAATTATTTGTAAATTGTGTGCAGATAGAAGAGTATTTACATTTATTATAGTCAAATATAATATAGATTAATTTAGTATTATTCTAATTAAATATTTTTAGAGTAAACAAAATTTTCGTTTTATTCTGTGACTGTAGGATAATTTATTTCTATAAGTTAATAAAAAAATGAACTATTGTTGATACTTTAAAACAATGGATCTGATAATCTATAAGGTTAAAATAATAATTTTACATTTTTAATATTTTAATCAAAATTTTTTTACAAATCTTGGACAACATGATTTTTATAGCGGTTTAGAAGAAAAATAAGGCTATATTAGTAAATTAATAAAAGACATTTTCAAACTTCTTTTTAATATCTTAGGAAAATATTAAAATATAGTTTCTGTTTATTATATCTATCAAATTATATTTAAGAAATAGTTAAAATTTTTTATTTAGTGCTAATTCAGTCTAAGTATTAGAGAAATGAATAATCAATCAAAAAGTAAAAAAGACAACCTTTGATATGAAGTAAACCGAGAATTTATAAATCCAGATTATATAAAATTATCCTTGGGTTTAGTACTTATGAATTTTAAGATTTATTATGCTCTTACACGAAAAAAATGGTAAAAAAGTTCTCCACTATATTAAGAAATGTTATTTTGATTATTTCAAAAATAAAAAATAAATTTTAAAGGATTTTATAATCTATTAAAAATTTCTTGTAACTAGAAATAAAAACGAAAATAATTTAAGCTGGATAAGTAAAATAAGAAACAGTATAGATACACAATAATAGCAGAAGAAAGGCATTTTTTTATTTTATATTAGAAATTGAGTATAAAGGAATAAAATAGTATTTTAGTTGGCCTTTATAGAAAAACTTATGATTGATAAAAAGGCGAGAATATGCATTTAACTAGATAAATGAGTAAAGATTGACTTATACATTTACGAAGAATAAATAAAATTAGCTCAATAATATATAGCTTTTAACCGTATTTTTATTTAAAACTTTTTTATTATTTAATATATTTTAATAAATGTAAGAACTTGACTCTTATAAAACATTTAAATTATAAAAATTAATTTTCTAATAAAAGAGATGTAATTTTTGTAAAAAAATGTAAACTCTTATAAGAAGCAAAACATAAATAGAAAACTTCACAATAAAAATATATAAATTATATATTAATGTCTTCTCAAAAGTATATTAAAACATATCATACATTATTAAATTATTATTTTGATAATTTATTTAACATAGGTCAAGCAAATCTTGAAAAGTTTAGTTTGAAAGTATAAAAATTAAATTTTTAATTATTTAACTTTCTGCCTATTTAATAACAATTTCTTCAAATTACTGTTTATTCTAATTATCATTTCTTTTAATTTTTTTATTTAAATTTAAATTATTAACTTTTTCACTTTAATAGCTCATCTTTTTTAATTTTACAAGCTATTTTTCTGTTAATCTTCAAATTTACTAACTAAGTATTTTCAAAAAATTCATCCTGCTTTAATTGCTTTTTTTGATTTATTCTCTATAAATAGATTGTAAATACTTCTAATTTACTTTCTTTAGTGAAATAAAATTTAGCATGAGTCCATATTACTACCCTTCTTTAACTTAAAATCTATTATAATTGAAAACTTATCTACTTACCAATTTATTGATTTTAATTTTTCTAATATTTTTTAATGTCTCTATCATTTGATTAAAACCTAGATTAAAGAATAAAATTTTAACTAAGTTGTATTATATCTTGCTAATAAAGTCAAAAATGATTTATTATAGTTTGCTTATCTTAGTTATATTTGTAAAACAATTATCAAATATTAAGCTATTTACTCTTTTTTTAAAAGAGTAGAAAAAAATTTAAATCGAGTAATAATATAGATAGTAGTATAAAATTAAGTTAAGATATAACAACAAAAATTTAAATTGCATAATTTATAATGAAAGGGAAAAAGTTAAATTCTCTAAAAAAAACATCATTAAGTTTATATAACCAGTACTTTACAAGGAAAAATTAAAAGATAAGAAATTGATGTCATAATTAGGATAAAAAAGTATTTTATAATACCTTTTTTTAGTTTGTTAGTTAAAAAGTAAATTATTAGTTAATATAACTAAACTGAATAGACACATACATAATAATTGATAACTTTTAAGTGCAAATTAAAAAAAATAGGAATTTAAATACAATAATTTAGTAATTTTTATCTTTTTGATAATTTAAGATACTTAAGGAATTGGTAATTAAAATAAATAAAATTTTTTCCGAGTCATGCTTGCTTAAAAATGATCGATTAATATTGGTAAAGTATAAAATTAACAGTATCAAATTGGAAAAAAATAGAATCAGCATTGTTTAAGGATACATATATAACTATAAAAATATATAATAAAAGAAACCTCATTACATTGAAAAAATATATGTAAAAATATAAAAATAAATTAAATAAGAAAAAGAATAAAAAATATCTAAAAGCTTTAGAAAATAATTAAGAAAATTAATTATTACTTTGAGACAAAAACTAGAAATATCTAGTTTAATTATATGAATCTAATTTTAAGATTAAATTATCTATATAATCGATCAAATAAGGAAAGATGCTGCGATAGAAAATATATTTTAAGATAAATAAATTTTGGGTCAAATAAAATTGAAAAAATCAAATCTCAAAAACATACAAAAAAACAAGATATTCTCTATTAAATAGAGAGGCAAATCAAATAAAGACTACAGAATCTGAGAATATGAGAGGAAGGTGCTATAGAGCAAGATGAGTAATAAATAACTTAATAAAAATTCTCACTTAAAAATTTATTTCATTTTTTTAGTTTCTTTAAATCTTCTTATTTTAAAAAATCTCATTTTCATCATTTTTAATAATTAAAATTATAACTAATAATAATCTAAAAATTTTAAGGCTAAGTTTATTTAATATGAGAAGTATTATGGAATTTTATTTAAGCTATAAATTTATCATTTAATTATTTATTAAAATTTTTCATAGAATATTAATTAAAAGGAGATTAGAATTATTTGAATTTGAAAAAGATTATTGATTAGAAAATTCTGCAACCAAGGGAGAAGAAATTAAAGATCAAGAAAAAGATGAAGACAATGAGGAAGATAAAGAGGATGAAGAAGAACATGAAGGGTGGAAGGAAGAATAGAAGGAATAAACTGACGAAGAAGATGATCAAGCTGAAGAAGATGAAGATGAAAGTGTGAAGAAACGAAAAACTTTTAAATAACATTATAACATCTTGAATTGAAGTAAGCAAATCCAACAATGAAAAGATGTCACAAAACTATTTATGTTAAATTTAAATTTAATTATTTATTATTAACTAAACATATTTATTTTCGCTTTACATATTTAATTTAAATTAACAAGATATCTATAAGTAGTAAAAAATATTTATTCTCTGATTATATATAATATCAAAATTTTTTAGACACAAATTCTAACTAAAATAAATATTTAAGTTTACAGTTGCTTAATTTATAATTACGATAGAAATGATTTCTATTTCTATTTATTTTTTTTAAATTTAATTTATTTTAAGCCTAAAAACATTTTTATTCTTTTAATAATGTTTATTCCTGTAGAAAAGTAAATTTTTTTAATCTTATAACATTGTAATTGCAAAATGTTAAATTATTTTGTTTTTGATTTTTTTAATTTATAAGAAATTTGATTTTATAAAGCTCTTTTTTAATCTTCTTAAAAAAGTCATTTTAATATTTTAAAATAAGAAGTTGTTCTTATTTAATTTTTCTATCATTATGAGTGAATAAAAAAGTTAAAATAATTAAAAAATGTTTTAAATTTTTATATAATGACATATATTGCAAGAATTATGTATTTCATGCTACATTTTTTAAATAATTATTTTCTTTCTTTGATTAGGTAAATAGATTTAAATAATTTATTTAAAAAGTATTACTTAACTCTAGTTCTTTCATGAGTTTTTAGGTCTCTTAGTAATTTCTTTTTCAATACAGTGGGACTTCCCAAGGAATTAAATTCAACTTTATAAGTTTAATTTTAGACACTATAATACACTAGTCTAAAATCGCATGACTGAGTAATTAACAAAGTTTATTTGAATAAACTAAAGAATGTAGTAAAATAATTTTTAAATGGCTAAAATCTAAAAAATTAGCTTTAAAATCTTTAATAAAATTAGAAAATAAAGATTTGAAGTCAAATACCTCAAATCTATCCATAATTAGTGAAAGCCAAATCAGAAAATAAAATTATTTAGCAATATTTTTAGACTTAAAATGAAAGTAAAGCAGCAAATCTTAATTTAGTAAAAATATTATTTAAAATTTTGCTTTTTAATAAATTTATTTTATTTTTAATCTTTTTTCCTATCAATTTAGTTCTTAAATTATATAAAATAATTTATTAAATTAATTAAAAAAATTTTGATTTTACTTTGAAAATCATATTATTTAATATATTGACTATTCATAATTATTATTATCATTCAAAATTATTATACTATCAGAAAATTATATTTTTAATTGCTATTTTATCAAAGTTTAAAGTTTATATTATTCTTTATAAAAAGATATGATGCTTAATGATGTAATAAAAAAGAGTAAGAAAAATTAAAGAATATTGTAATTAAAAATTAATATCGTAGCAGCAAATTTTTTGTTAAAAGCTTTTAGAAAAATTATTTTTTTAATTAATATATAAATAAAGTATAAAAATCATAATCTAAAATATATTATAATTCCTACAATAAAATTTATATTTGAAATAATTTTAACACAGAAGTTTATTTAACTTTTAATAAAAAGAAAGATTGAAGTTCTTGCAAATTTTATATATTTAATTAAATAATCCTCGATACTTTCTTCAAGTAAAATTAGAAGATCTTTCCTTTAAAAAATATTAATAATAATAAAAGTCTAAAATTTAGATAATTTTTTGCCATTAATAATTTTTATTTCAAAATAGTAAATATTTTTCAAACATTTCATTAAAAAGATAAATTATTTTAATGTCTTTTTAATTCTCTAAATTATAAAGTTTCATTGTATTTATATTACTCGGTCTTTAAAATTTTTGATTGCAGGCATTTTTATTATTTTAAATATAAATTAATTAAAATTTAATTTTTTTTATTATTATAAAATATTTATTTAAAAACTAAATATTCATCTTACTAATATTTTATTTTTTATATCATTTTTAAATCAAATGCATTGATTTATTATTATAGTTTTTAATTGAATTGAATTTAAATTTTGTTTTTTATTATTTTAATTATTTGCTCATTAATTTTTTATTATATTATTACTTATTTCTTTATTCTTAGTATGATGATTACTCTCACTTTTTTATAAATTTTATATTTAAGTCTTTAATACTTCATTAATTTTTATCGATTTTTCTCTTTTAAATTAAGACCAAATTTAAGTAAATTTTAAAATATAAAGCATTAAAATATCTTATAATAATTGTATTATATATCTCTAATGTTTTTTCTAAATTTATATTATTTTTAAATTTATTAATTTAATTTTTAGTTTATTTTTTCAAAAAAAATTATTTTATATTTTTGAAGCATGTTTTTATCTTTATCGTTATATTTTAAGTATTTTATATATATTTGTTACTTTACTTTCTACTTAAATTTGCTTTTTTTTATTTTATTTTAAAATTTAAAATAGTTAAACATTTAAAATAAAACTATAAATATTTTTCCTTTAAATGAATGTATTAAAAGACAATGATATTTAAAATTAATTTATTTAAAAAAGTATTCTAGAAATTAAATTTTTTACCTTATCTTAATATTTATCACGCTCTTCACTATTAATTTTCAATTTTTTTCTATAGATTCAGTTTTATTTTATTTTTGATAATTTAATTTTTACTTTTTTGATTAAATATCTTTTTTATTAATTTTGTTTGCAATTTATTTGTAGTCTTATGTCTAATTCCAAATATAAAAAATTTTAACTAATTATTTTCTATTATAATTTTTACTAGCATAAGCCCATTTCTGTCTAGATTAGTCTAAAGAAAGCGTTTCAGTTTTCTTTTAAATTTTCATTATAATTTATGAAAATTTTCGTATTTTTTTTAATTATCTTCTATATAATACTATTTTAACCAAATTTTGCTTCAATGTATACTCTAAGTTTGAAAAGAATTTATATAGTCGAAGTCCTTAATTAAGATAGCAATAAGTTACTATTTTAGAAGAAAGTATGAGGATGATAAAAATTAAAGGTTTTACTTCAATTGGTATTCTTATAGCCTTGATTCTTATAAAGTTTCATTGAAAAACTATTGCTACAATAATTTTATAACTATCATTTTTTAAATCTAAACTTTATCCTAAGTAAAATTTCTGCATTATGTTACTTATTTTTCATTGTTTTTTTACAATAACTAAAGTGAAATTTTTTTCGACTTTTGCGCAAATATTTAGTGATATTTACCATAAAGAATGTTAGACTTATGCGAACATATAGACTATATAAAAAATGAAATAAATGTCTTAAAAATAAGTTTTTTAATAGTATTTCAATTATCGCGTTTATAGAGTATTCTTAATTAAAAATTTCTACATAAATCCTCGCAATCTTTTTTAAATCAATCGGATGTTGGCGAACTTGATCCAAATTGATTTTTAATCAAATTTTATTTCTTTAGAACGAACATTTAATCGTCTCTTTGGCATTATTAGGAACGATAGATTTCTTCTATGACTGGGCTACTTTAATTCTTTTTTTAATTAAAAAATTTCAAACATCAATCGCAGATATAATTCTTTATAATAAATTCTTATATATATAAAAATAAAGCTGAATTATTTAAATATACTGCAAGCAATATTTTAACTTTTCTTATTTACTATAAAAATAACTTTAAAGCAAAAAGGTAATCATCTTTTGATTTTTATTGTTTGGCAAAAATAAATAAATTTATTAATATTTGTAAAATGTTGTGTATATTATTGTAAAAAATAGAAAAAGCTTCTAATCCCTAATTTTTTATATTAGATTTTATTTTATAACTTTTAATTTTTAAATGAAAAATTTAAGTTGAAGTAAATTAAAATTTTAAGAGAACAAGATATGTATAAGTATGTCTTGTTATTTAAAATAAAAAATCTATGCTAGATAATCTAGAAGAAAACATGTTGTTTGAAGCGAGATACTTCAATTTATTTTAAATCTAATTATTTTGACTTCAAACATAATTTTTAGATTCTGAAACTATTATGCTTAATTTCATTTCCCTTCAAAAACAGATATGAAAATTTTGATATTAAGAGTTAATAGTATATATTATAATATTATTTCGACTTAATAAAAAAATTATTGTCTTACTTTTTAAGTAATATCTAATATAATATTTATCTAATTTTG